>JASTWL010001053.1:0-56691 GCA_035220575.1 Temnothorax rugatulus
TGCCTCCGCACGCTCTTCCCTTCCTATTCCTCCTGTTCGCTATCTGTACTCTCCATCTAAATTCTTTTGGTAACTTCTCTTTCATCTTCTCCCATCCTTTCTCATCCATCCATGTCTCCATCATTACAATTACGTCCCAATCCTTTACCCCTTCCCAGAAGTCCCTGTCTTTATTTGTTACACCTGCTACGTTCCAGAAGACCACTTTCCACGTCTCCTCCTCCCTCCTGCTTTTTCCTTCCTCTCCCTCTTTATTTTCCCCCTCCTCTTCTCTATTGTTTCCTCCTGCGTCTTTCTCACCCTCCTCCCCTATACTTCCTCTGTCCTCCATGATCTCTTCTGCAGTCCGCCTTTCTTCTGTTTTCTTGCCCCCTTCTTGTCTCCCTTCCTGTGTCTCCTCCTTCCTTCTCTTGTTTTTCGTGATTTCCCTTTCTTTGTCCTTTTTCCTTTCTTTATGACCTTTCTTTATGAAAGTCCTTCCTCTCCTCTAGCTTTCCTTTACTCTCGTTCCATCTCCATACTTTGTTATCCTCCCATATCTTTTGATAACCTATTGTGACTCTTTTTCCTTTCTCTCTCTTCTCCCTTGCTATCATTCTTATCTCTTTTTGTATCTGTCTTTCTTCTTTGGTGAGATCGTCATCCAGGAAACTTCCATATTTCTTCCCTAGTTCCTTCTTTTTCATCATAATGTCTCTTTTGGACTCCCAGTTCTTGCATCTCAGCAATCTCATTCTATTGTTTCCATATCCTATTTCCTGTATTTCTTCAATGATTTCTTTTGTTTTGCTTATCTCATCCATCAGCTTTTCGAATTTCTCTTTCCTTTCCTTATCGTTTCCTATCTTTTCCTCTTTCACAATTATGTTGTTTCTCCTCCTTCCTCTCTCCGTCATCTCCATGTTTCTTTCTATCTCTTTCATTTTTTTCATTAAATTTCCTCCTTCGTCCTTCTCTTCTCTGTTCAAATCCGCTTTTTCCATTTTTTCCTCTATATTTTTCATTCTTTCCTCCAGCGATTTTCTTTGCTGTTCCCATATTTCCTCTCTCTTTTTGACTTCTTCTGTCAACTCTTTTATTTCCTTTTTAATTTCCTCTTTATCTTTTCTTCTTTCCATCTCCTGTTCCTCCAATTTCCTTAGAATTTCTTTTAACATCCCTTCTGCTGCCATATTTACTTCCTCTTCTTCTTCCTCCTTCCTTCCCTCCTTACTTCCTTCTTTCTTCTTCTTTTACTTCCTCTTTTTTTGATTTTCGCTGGTGGTGATCTATTAACTTTCCTTGTTTCGCTAATTTTTTCCAATAATTCCTTTTCTGCTTTGGCTATTTCCTCCTCTGCTCCTTCTCTCTTCCTCTTTTATTTATAATCTTTGATTGTTCCCAAGCTATCTGTTCTTCCTCTCTGCTTGGATAGCTCTTCTGCTTTCGTTGGTCTTCCCTTCGCTTTCCTTCCGTCATCGTTTCCTTTCTTTTCCTTGTCGCCTTGTTGTTTGCTCTCTATTGTTCCCTCTTTCCCTGCCTCCATTCGCCACCTTTACGTGCCTTACGTTTACCAGGGCTCCCTCTACGCCTATTCTTTCCTCCTCTTCCAACTACTTCTATCTAGTCCTTCCTCGTCGGTGACCTACCTCCTGCTTTCACTGCTGGCGTCACTGTCCGCCTTTCCTGCCTTCGCGCCTTTTCCTGCCGCCCTAACCTTCCCGTCTGTTGACTTTTTTAACCGTATTAATTAATTCTTTCCTATTTTCTGCGGTTGACTTACCCTATCTCTCCTTAATCTCCTGCTTCCACTCTTTCCTACTTTCTACCACTCTCCTTTTTCCTCCTGCTATATCCGCCTCTTTCAACTGTCCTAATTCCACCTGCTCAACACGTCTACTCTCCTCAACTGTCCGGATAAAACTCCAAATTATTATTATTATTATTAGTAATTAAACAATTTAAAAAAAGTTAAATATTTATTATACTTACTTTATTACTTACTTACTTACTTTATTACTTACTTATTACTTACTTACTTACTTATTACTTACTTATTTATTTATTTACTTATATATTACTTATTTAATTACTTATTACTTATTACTTACTTATTTACTTACTTTCTTTACTTTACTTTTATTTTATTTTACTTTATTTTACTTTATTTTACTTTATTTTATTTTATTTTAGTGCCACAATGTATTTTATATTTACATTTATAAACTATTACAGTCGTAACATATTTATTATACACGCGTGCACATTATATGTTAAAATGTCAAAAAAGTTACGCAAATAGCTCGTAGTTGGTTTGACATATGCGTGCATATGTGTCAAATAATAAATACTGTGTATAACATAAGTAAAGAAGTAAATGGAGATTAGACAAATATATATCAGATAAGTGGCTAATATTCTCATAAAATAAAAGATTATGTATCCTATGTGCTCTTTGTAATTGTAGATGTTGGACCGATTCTTTCCTTGAATTAATTAATTTTTTGTTCCAGCTTCCCACCCAACCATTCGCTTGCAGAAGGTTAACAGCCGGAGAACAATTCCCTGCCGAGTGAGGCTGCCAAATTCTGAGCCTACTGTGTTCTGGAGTGTGTCCAAATTGTAAGCAAAAGTTGAAATGACATTGTAAAGCGTCGTCTACAATACACGGAGTAAGCGTGGAGTAAGGAGTAAGAGTAGGCAGGAATAAGCATTACAGCCTGTTGTGTCCTGATTGCCCGAGCGTAAGTGTAAGAGTAAGAGTAGGAGTAAGAAATAAAATTAATTCGCTTGAAGCGAAATAAATTAATTATTTCGCTTTATTTCTTACACCTACTCTTACTCTTACACTTACGCTCGGCCAATCAGGACACACATCAGGCTATAATGCTTACTCCTGACTACTCTTACATCGAGCAGATCTATCATTAACAATACTACGACAGATTGACGCGACAAACCGAGAGCAGGTTTGTCAAAGCTGCTGTGCTACAAAGCATATGTGCTGTTTGTACCAGCTATGTACTGACATTGTCTGCACTAGCAAAGGTACTGTGGTGTTTACCGTCAATCTGTCATCAACGCTTTCGACAGACCTGCTCGATATTCATTGCCACTTTGTTATGTAGTCTGCTGACTGGTGTATGTTTCTTATCTTTCAGCAAACAGAATGTGTTGCCCACATTGGCCTCTGCAAGGATGGGGTTTGGGAGTGGAAATGAAGGAATCATAAGTCTAGGAAACAATAATTAAAGTAAGAATAGGGAGTATTAAAATGTTTATAAATTTACTTGAAAATTTTTATTTTCCCACTAGTCCTGATAATTTATATAAAATTAATAGAAGGTCCAAATTTTCATTTTTTTCTATTTCATTCCATATTTCTAATATGTTATCATCTCTTTCTTTTTGGGTTTTCCGTATCGTTCGTGCCCAAAATTTCGGATGCCTCGCAAAACTCCGAATACGCTTTTAGTGCTCAGAAAGGTAAACTGTAAAAAATATTGTATTTTAAGAATAGTAAAAATAGTGTGGAAAAAAATGTTTGCAAAAAGGGGCGTTCATTATATACCTAAAAATTCTACAATTGTCGTGTGTTTTTTCAGGTTTGACCGAAGTTCTCGGTTGTGTCTTTCGGAGACATTGTTAGTTCTATGAACTTGTTGGAAAACAGAGAAGGAATCGGGCTTAAAGCCGTTTATCCATGTCTGTTTATAATAATGAAAAAATGACTGCAAATACGTGCAATCGTTGAAGATAATTGTAGATATCAACTCGAAGCCTTCTTCTATTAATGTGTGTGGTAAAAAAGCCAAAGATATTAGTAATTTCGTTGCACCCCAACCCAATTCATTATCGTCACCTTTTAGTATGCCATATTTGTCTGCCTTATGTACTAACGCCTGTAATGAGAAATTAACACGATTAAAATTGACGTGCATTTCATGCTAATTAAGTGTATTGTTATTTTTTATTACCTGACTGTAATGGAAGAAGCAGCCAATGATTGTAGCGCTGGGGAAAACTGTGTGTAAAGCTTTCGTTCGGCTTTTTCAAAGTCAGATATTATTGTGTCAGGTATTATTTTCAAAACATCCGTGACTTTCCTTAACATATCTACGTAACTTTGGGCAGTGCGTCCTTCCATTATGGCATACACAATTGGAAATGTCTGAAAAATTTAAAAGCAGATATATTTAATGATACATTTACATACAATATAGAGTGCCTATTGCGATTAAAGGAACTAATTACTTAAAGGATAAACTAATGAACTAATTGTTTTGCTTACTCTATTATCGTGTCTAATGACAATTGTCCACAATTGACAATTATTCATTTTTGGTTGGGGTACAGTGGCAAACATCCCATCAACAAAAACGGTTAATTTTTTATTATTAACATTTGTAATTGAATCTGACAAAGTTTTGTCAATAAAAATAACTGCTTTTATTGCATTATTTTTAATGACAAACTGTACAAGGAATGAATCTGCTTCATCCATCTTCAGAAATTGCTTCCAATTTTTGTTTTCCAAGCAACTACGCAATTCGTCGAGATTTTGTGGAATCCGTCCAATATTTTTCTTTCTATGACGTTCTATTGATTTTTCCACGTTTGCAATGTTTGTCAAATTCAGTAAATGATCGTATCTAGAAATAAATGTACAAATTACGAATTATAAACATAGCAGCTAGTCTTCATCACAACAATTTATTATGTTCTATTTTATCGTTTATAACTCACTTTGAGATAATTCTATTTTTTATTTCTCTCGTCGTTTCAAAAGATTGTGATGCTTTAATTTCTTGTTTAATGTCACTCAATTGAAGTGGTTTTTCGTGCTCCTTGTGTCTTTCACTTAAGATATATTGACCCTTTACAATTTGTAGTCGTGCTGAGCACTGCACATCTTTGTTCTTGCGAAAACTACATTCGTAATACCTACGAGAAAATTATTTACAATTAAATACACCAAATATAATCCAATGTTGATCCCCAAGACACCTAAACGTGACGTAGACGACGTAGACGTATCCGTGGAGGAAGCGCCGAACATAGTGAGTGAGATGGAGACATCCATTGAAATACTAGCCGAGAGATCACCGGTGCTGGGCGCGATGAACGGACGACGGAGAAGAAGATGGGGCATGCGACGTACGACGAGGATGAAGCCGCGGATACTGAATCGTAAAGCGCGAAAAAGGACAGTCAGCGCGCGGAAACGGTGGAACATCGCCTAGTTCGTTAAGCACAGGCGCCGTAAGAGACGCGTCATCGACAGCGACAGTTCGGTGGACGAGCCAGTGAAGCACAGAGAGACAAGTAACGTCGCGAACGCGAGTCCCAACGAACCAGTGCGCGAAGTATCGTGGATGAGCGTGAGCAGCAGCGTGGTAGAAATAGTGCGGGAAAGCGTGGTGACCGATCCGACGACCGCGAACGCGAAACCCGAGCGGGGACGCGGTGACGGAGAGAGTGCGCGAGTGGCCGAGTCACATGATGCGGCAGAACGAGGAGTTACCCGAAAATTCAGTGATTTTCCAGACCACGCGAGCCAAGGTGCTGAAGGAAGACCACCGTCTCGACGCACAGGCGCGGAGACCAGCCACACGGACGATATCCGAAGACGATTGGCGAACTTGATCGGAGAAAGTATCCGACGACTCGGCGAGTTACACGACGAGGAGACGAAGAGGACGAGTACCCACAACCCGGGGGGAAAACCCATCGGTGTGCACGGACCAAACCGAGCCCAGCGGGGTGAACACCCGCACATCAAGGGGCGAGATTACGACACCGGGGACAGCCTCAGTGACGACAAAGGCCCGAGGCCAGATAACGTACGCTGGCATTGTTCGACCCCGGCGAAGTGGAAGGACAAAATGGCTGACGCGCGGGAGGAGGACCAGCAGGTCCCACTCGACCAGATCCCGATCGGAGAGCTTACGCCGGAGCAACGCCACCTGCGATTGCGGGAGGCGTCACGAGTAATGCGGAGCCATCGGCGATACCTTTCGCAACAGTACCTCGCGAATCAGGTTCTCGCCGAAGTCGAGCAGTACATGCGAGAGATACCACCTGACGTGGTGTACTCGCACGAACAAGTCCGACAAGGACGAGCAGAACTGCTCGGATATTTGCAGGAGCTCGCCGATTGCGATAGAATTAGCGGCCATACGGTCCGGGTACTACCCAACATCGGAGTACCAAGTAATCGCGAGGGTAAACGCGATGTGGCCAATTTAAATGTGATTACCGCAGCGCGATGGCCTTACCGAGAGGACGGGACGCGACAACCGTTCCGAGTTACACTCGAGTTCCGAGGCAACCACGCGTCCGCCGAGACCGCGGTTATCGAAGGAGAGCCGGAGCGCGGACCAGCACCGGCATGGCGGATCGAAGCGCCGGGCAGCCGCATAGTCGCACGAGATACGCGACCAGCGGACCAGGCGGAGGAGGCCCAGGTTGTGACCCTGGCGGACCGGCAGGAGCCGAGGGAGGCGACCGGCGGGGAGACGCTGCAGCGGTTGTTCCCCGACTTTCAGGTGCCATCGACGAGCGGCACTCAAATAGCAACGGCGCCGAAAACCGACGAGCCCGCAGCACCCTCACCAAAGATCGTGAGTGCCGGATTAAACTACCTGCAGCTGGAGCCCATCTCCGACGAGGAAGTGACGGAGGTAACTCCCCAACCACCGGAGGACACCGTCCCGAAGGGTCGAGGGAAAGACCTCGAAAAGTGCAGAGCGCTCATGGCGGTGTATCAGCGTAAGGCGGCGCGAGTGGCCCAGAAGAAGATTACCGCCTGCAAGGAAAACGAGGAAAACGCAAAGACGCGCCGGGAGAAGCGCCGAGAACAAAAACGCCGCGAGAAGCGGAAGCAGGAGGAGCGCCGACGTGTGCAGCGGCGGAAGGGGCGTGCGGTGCGCCATGACGAAGGAAAGGACTCCGGGCGAGCCGAGACTGCAAACCCGAAGTCGACGGGGAGAATGCGACCGCACGCAAAGTTCGCGATTCCACCAGGTACCCGCCAGCCCCAGGTGAAGCTGCGTAAGCTGTCGGAGGAAGCGGTGCGGCTGCTGACTGGGCGAGCGGAGCCGGCGGCGCAACCGGAGGCAACGACGGTGGCGAAACCGCCCGCGGAAACGGTAGGTCGCGATATACCCGACCTGCTCTCGCAGGTAAGGGACGGCGGAAGCATGGCTGCGGGAGAGCCTGCGAACGGTACGACGGGCGTGCTAACGGTATCGACAGAGACCGCGGCGAATGAAAGTATAGCGCGCGCGGAAATAGCGACCGACGAAGTCGCGTTACCGGCGGAGAACGCGGAACAACCGACCGAAGCGAGACCAACTGGAATCGCGACGAGCGAAGGGGCGGCGCGCGCGGAAGCAGTGACCGACCGAGGGATGTTACCGGCGGAGAGCACGGGACTGCCGACCGGGCTTGAGGCAATACAGAGCGCGATCGAGTCTATGGAGACCGAGCTGTCGTCAATACGGAGCGGAGAGCTTGACGCTCCGGAGGTAACGACCGGGCAAAGAATGCCCCCGAGAGTAAGTTCGGAGGACGATTCCAGGTCCACGGAGAGCTTCCGGAGTTCATCCAGCGTCGGGGAGTTCGTATACGGCAATGAGTAACCGACTCCCGTGTATTGATACGATTAGTTATGTAAGGAGCGCTCCGAGGATGGGGAGAGAATAGAATAGATTTCCATTTTGATTTCGTTATAATTGTTGTAATCTAAAATTACAACAAGTAATTATCGAAGTATATTATAATAAATTATATTATCATAAAATTTTAGAATAGTCTTTCGAAAGACTTCGAGGAAACGGTCTTTCGAAAGGCTTCTCAATTTACGCCGACGCGGACGTGGAAGTTCATCAAGCTTCCGCGTCGAACTATTGCGAGATGCGAAGGAATGTGCGTCAACGCATTTCGGCAATCGCGGAACCGCGGGATCACCGCGAGATTGCGAATGCGCTCGGTCGCTGACCGACCTCATTCGGGGGGCCGTCGAACCCGGCGGAAATACGCTGACAAGACATATGTCAAACTAATATAAGGGACCGCCGAGGAAGCCGCGACGGAGAGTAGTACACCGGAGACTCTGCCCGTGCCGTTCTCGTTGTCGCGTTGCGAAAAGTATACAAGGTGCGAGTAATAGTAAATACGACGGTTAAACTAAGTATAATCGAGAAAGTGTAACAAGGTGCTGAAATAAAGTTCCAGCTTAATGTGAAAGTGGGTAAAGTTGATTTAACAACGCCTACGTCCCGTTCCACCTGTGAACCCGGATTCTTCCTAGGCTGTCCGCCTGTGCTTCCCGAGTTCCAACTCGTAACGTCAAAAGATCCCGGAGAATAAACGTTTTGCCGTACGCCGTCGCTAACCGGCGACGCGGCATAACATAATACCATCCGGCGCAAGAATAGATTAAGAAAATATATATATATAGATATAAGCGTGCATAGGTAATAAGTTAGCGATATGGATCGCCGAGGGAGCGCTCGATTAGCATTAAGGGGATGCTGGAGTGGCCAGAATTACCGACATTTTTTTGAACACACTAAACTTTGAATTGGCTTTACGGAATTGAAAAAACTTTTTACAGAATTAAAGTACGCACAAAAACGGAGTACGCTGCAGCCGATTTTACATCAAAAACGAAAAAAAAATGAAAAATTATAGTTATGTTGTGACAACATTTGCTGCATATAAAAATTTAGACTTTGTACGTATAAAATAAGCATGCAGCGCACTCGGGATTACAAAAAAGAACAATGTTGTTCCTTTCATAAATGAGCCTAGAAGCTTTAGTATAAGAGAAAAATGTGTCTGAAAATCTCACATGTATGTATGCGTGCGGAGTAATATTGCGTGTAACGAGAGATGGCGCAGCAATCGAACAAGGATAGATGCCTCTCGTTAGACAAGGGCAGATATAGAACGGTAATATAGAAAATGATAAAAAACAAATTAGAACGGAATTATAAATGTTCGACATTATCGACATCGAGGAAGTTCGGCCGTCGCTCCAGCATCCCCTTAAGGTTTGATACACCGTCGATTCCATTTTGATCTTTTGTTTACGGCTCACGCAAGAGTTAGAGTTTATTTATTTTCGGTGCGCGAATCGGCGCGTAATGCGCACAGTCCCGGCATAAGCCACACAATCTTCATGTAAAGAGCGCCCGTGACGCGGTTCCGTGACGTGAGAGACGTATCGTATAGATTATTCTCGAGACCGGATGACGCGTCCACGGAATAAGAAACCGCAGCGTTCCAGCGAAAATTACCTATCCCTGACGCGAGCAGGAGTCACATAGAGCGATCGTAGCCTATCAGCGTCGAGATCCGACACCCGGTTCGGAAGTTAGGAGACAAAGCCCCGTCTGCAGGAAATAATGGTCCCTGACCGACATTTGGGACCTAGTATACCATCAGGGCAGGTCGGCGTCGAGACCCGGCGACCAGGTCGGGAATTCGAAGACCAGACGTCATCCCCGGGAGTAGGTAAACTATGGGCGTTCTAACTCGGGAGCTCCGTGGGGTGGTGAGGGGCGAGGGGGGTACCGCGGGCGGGGGGGGGGGTACCACCGCGAGCGGGGGAGGTACCGTGGGGTGGGGGAGGGGGATACCGCGTTTTTCGGGCGCCGCGGGGAGGGAGAGGGTGTTACCGCCTTTTCGCCGCGCCGCGGGGAGGGGTCCGCGTGCAACGGCCGCGTCGGTCCGCATGACGTCACACGGCGCGCTCCCGCACGCGTTCTCTCTCCCCCGTTATCTCTTCACCGTTCGCGCGGTCCCTCTCGCTCCCACCCATTATAGTTTGATCATTTTATATTATTTTAAGTGATTTATTTATTGGAAATAAGAGGAAGAATATTTAATAATTTATATGAAACAGATGACAAAACGTTTAATGATCGCGCGACGAGTGCGGCACGTGCATTCTTATCGAGAGTTACCGCTCTGTAATTCTAAACCGCTGACGGTGGACAAGGGAACGGTAGACAGAAGGAAAGATAAATAATTTTAGATATAGTGATATGCATTTTAATATACATTTATTTCTCATGTAATGCTTCGTATATAATATTATCTGCAGCATACGCCAACAGTTCACAATCAATAATTGAATTTTTATCGTAAAAATCACGCAAGATTCTAACTGCATTACATTTATCGGTGATACAATTTTGACGTAAAATGGTTACAAATTGTTTAAATTTTTCACTTACGCCATGAACATTTTGGCATAGTTGAAAATATACATTCTCGACGCAATGTTCTAGTTCGAACAAGAAGAGTACGGTTGATGGTTTCAGTACAAGCTGGTGTCGCACGATGTAAATTTTACAATATCTGCGTCACGTATTTTAACAAGTTCCAGATCTCGAAACGCTAGCGATGATGGCGCCGGTGACTGCACGAATCGCTGAACATCTGCACGTTTTTCGATGAATGTCACCCACGTTGCATGATGCAGAATTATCCGATTGCCTCGGTTATCGCCAATAAGTATATCCACAGAGGACATAGGTCCCGCGTTGATTCCAACATCTAAAAATTTATACGCTGTCGATGTCAAGGCAAATCTCCTTCCCAAAATACGAGGCGTGTAGCGCGGTTTAGCAAAACTGAAAAAATACAATTATGTTTATAAAAGTTTTTTTGCACAAGTATATGCGAAAATTAGCGGTACTTACTCATTGTGCTGTTTTTCACACGTTTTATCTTGAATCGGAACGTAGTAGTTCGCACCGTGAGTGTTCATCGTAACTGGAGGCTGTTTGCGACGTACTCGAACCGTATCAAACTCTTGACTGCGCTCTAGAATCCTCGTAGACCATTTATACGTACACAAAATTGCGAATCTTGCAAATAGCGCCAATGTACGGCTGCTGCAGGGTGACCACCACCACAATCCACATATATGTTAAATGTGATATCTTTGTCAAGAACATTCGTGATGAGATCACCTCATAGCATCAAATATGATTTTTTTTTTCAAGGACACATCGCGACGTGTCTCGCGATGATTTCATCAAACATGTGCAAAATTGCAAATTTTGCAATTTCGCATAAGTCAATGGCGCGTTATTGTTTTCTAGAACATGTCGCGACGTGTCTCGCGATGATTTCATCGAACACGTGCAAAACTGCAAATTTTGCATTTTTCTGATCGATATACGGTTGCTGCAGTTATACAGATCAATTCATCATAAGTCAATGGCGCGATATCGTTTTCAAGAACATACGTGTCTCGCGATGATTTCATCGCACACGTGCAAAACTGCAAATTTTGCAAATAGCGCCGGTGTACGGCTGCTGCAGTTATACAGATCAACTGCTATCGAACCGCCATCAAACATCTTTAAAACGACTAAAACATCTTTAAAAACAGCTATCAAACAACTAAAACATCTTTAAAAACATCTATCAAACAACTAAAACGATTTTAAAACATCTTTTAAACATCATTAAAACATCTTTAAAAACAGCTATCAAACAACTAAAACATCTTTAAAACAACCATCAAACATGTAAAACATCTTTAAAACATCTTTAAAAACAGCTAAAACATCTTTAAAACAACTATCAAACATGTAAAACATCTTTAAAACATCTTTAAAAACAGCTATCAAACAACTAAAACATCTTTAAAAACAGCTATCAAACAACTAAAACATCTTTAAAACATCTATCAAACAACTAAAACATCTTTAAATACAACTATCAAACAACTAAAACATCATTAAAACATCTTTTAAACATGTTTAAAAACATCTATCAAATAACTAAAACATCTTTAAAACAGCTTTTGAACAATTATCAAACAACTAAAACATCTTTAAAACAATTATCAAACAACTAAAACATCTATATTATACTACAAACTATGTGGGAAAAGGAAATAAAAACATTTATATACATATATAGTTTATTTCAAAAAATCGCAATTTTTCTGATGTCGCGACCACCAGTTAAATATTTTTAATACATTTTGTAATGCGCAATTCTTAACATGTTTTTCGCATCTGTTGGCGAATTTGGTTGCCGGGCGTAACTCCGGCTTCACCAACGGGCGTAAGAGGAGGCCGAGTCGACCCCGACAGGGATCCGGAGTGCGGAAAATGAGCGGACACTGCTTTTTGCACTTTAAAGTTGCTCGGCACTTTATTTACAATTGTACAGCTTCGCCGAGGGCCTTTACAGAACAAGGCGCGGCGTGGAGTAGCGTATGGAATGCACCTCTCGCTGTCAGCGAGGGTGAAGATGCGGACGCTCAGAAGCGTTAAGTTCGTCACCGCACTGTGAGAGATGATCGAGCGCGCGAATCGCGCGGTTGCGAGTGCCTGCGAGACACTTTGCTGAGTGCACTGACGGCACTATAACTGCAGCGCGGATGCACAACGGGGCGTAAGTCCGCGTGAACCGCCACTTGCAAGATTAACGAATGCACGACGGCGAACTTGACCGCGTGAATCGGAGTAGAATCTATGCGTACGGGTGCAAGTCGGCAAGAGGACCGCTTGAACCGCTCGATTATCTTCTACTGAAGGGACCGGAGCTCTCGCGGGCCCGTTTCCGGAACATTCGGTGACGCGACAAGTGAAATGGCCAATAGGCGCGTTTCGCAGGATCACGGGATCCTCGCATGTCCGGATCGATAGCGCGACGCGAGAGACCGCGCGGTCAGGGGTGACGCGGGGGAGCGGCGCGAAGTCGCCTCGTTCAGGGGGCGGCTCAGGGATGGCGGCAGCGGTATCGATCGCGGTGATCGATCGCGGTGAAAATCCTGAACAGCATCGTATAGTATTAGTAACATCTAGATTATTTAAAGATTCGATATTGTCGTAATCTGCATCCAAAGTCTCAATGTTTATGTTTCTTCTCGCTTTATTCTCAAGCAGATCCACCAGCCATTCTCGTTTCTGGCATCCCTTGACGTACACAAGAGTCGACGTCTCGTCGCCCTCTCCAAGTACGGCCGATGTAATTAGATGTTTCGCCATGCTGTACGGCACGTTTCCGTCCTCCCATCGTAGTCCATGGTGATTGCGAATCAACCAGGAAGCGCATGACTTGTCGGATTTTGTGAGGAGACTCCACGGCATGGGGAGTGTAAATATGTAATGCGCCAAAACGGTCCCGTTTATCAGAACCGCCATTACGACAAATTTCATCTCGACGATGAATCCTTGCAGATCGACGTACGATCATGACAAAACGGCGGAGCAATCTATATCTTATCGCGGTACATCTATACCTCTTATATCGCAATATCTGCTGATATTGCAATTTACATGATTTTGCGCACTACGTTCGACAACGGACAGTATTCGATTACGCGATCATGCAAGATGAGACAATAGGCGATAGTATTTGCCGGTACATTCTCTTTGCAGTCAAATTCTATTCGCACATCCACGGTGGCGCTCTTGACAGATTCGTTTTGTCGCGAGCAATCGATGACAACAAAAGGTCCTTCTGTCAGGAATGTATACACGCTGCAAAGCGTATCACTGTTATCATATCCGTAATAAGTATTACGAAAACGCGCGTACATATCGAAAAGGACGGCGTATCGATTTTTGCCAAAATCCAGATTCATGTCTTCGTACGGATAACATTCGGAGTTTAGATAAAGTTTCACGTTGGTCAAGTTACAGTCATCGAATACGCTAACATCTCGCGACATGATATTCTTGCGGCCGGTCTGCAGCGCAAAGATAACGTACCGCGGCTTCTCTTTGACGGCCCACGAATGCTTGGTCGTGCTCTGCAACATGGGGTACTCATACAGATCCCACGAACGGAAACTAACACTAAGATATCGCCCGCTTTCCAAGGCCCGTAGCATGGATAGCTTATTGACCTCGTTTAATGTAACGTGAGGCATTCGCCACTGTACTTTAAACAATTCAATTTCCGGCTCCGTCGCCGAATTTCCTACAATGCAATTGTTATCGCTACGCGCTCGTATCAAAATTATTTCTTGACGACCGTTAACAATCACGTGTTTGTAATCCTCGCAAAAGCCCAGCAACTTCTTGAGCGGTACGCAAAAGTTGAAGTATCCTTCCAGTATGCTCGATGTAACGTCCCATCCAGCATTCCGCATGAGTTGAGAATCGTTATACGATAGCGATACGTAGTTCTTGATGGTACTGGTTATTCCAACGTTTCTGTTGCGATCAATCTCCACACCATTGAGCTCGTATCGAATTTCATCAAACATGAACGCTACGCAATTATTTACAAGCGTTGTCTGAGACTCGTCGTCATTCCTTTTCTTTATCGTCAATCTTCCTTCAACGTAGAGAAAGCTCTCGCAATGTGTATAAATCCTGCTGTTGTATGGGTATTCTTATCTCATCGTTATGTCCAAACGTTGTGTTGGCGTACGGATTGTACGTATGTGTCTCAATCTTGACGACGCTGTCGTCAAAGATCGGTTCACCTCCAATGTTTAAGATATTAGCCATTTCGTACGACGAAATCCAATGATTTCAAAAATTCAACGTTCGACGCAATGAGTTTCTTCTTTGGCGATCGGATTGTCTCTCTAATTTTCTTTCTCGTCTGTTGCACCTGCTCAGCTTCGTTCAGTACGAGCATCTCACGTTACCGCTGTCGTCTTCGTACGTGCAGTCTAACGGTGATCTCCTCTCCGCGAAAATCAATCAATCGACCGTCCTGATCCACAACGCGAAGCAAGTCCGAAATGCTCCATACGATGATCGGAAGGTAAATGATCCGTGCCGGCATTTCCGATATCTTAATATCCAGGAGGCACACTCGGTGAAAACTCGTGTATCGTGTGCACGTACTTGTCGTTGCTGAACGCACCCGCAGTCACGTTGCACTCTATGCGAATGATGTTTACGTTCATGATATTTATCGGAACATCCGATTCGTGCCATTGTCGCGACTCTAGCACGCGATTCGTTGAAAATCCCAGCAGCGATCCAATGTTGTTCGGTTTTTTGAAATTTATCCGATAAGCGCACTTGATCTCGCTCTTCATCGTATTGTTATTAGCCCGAATAATAATCAATGGGTGCTCTCCATCTTTGTTTGTCGAGACATTATTGGAGTGGTTCCATAAAAGGGCGCGTTTCAGATACATGTCTATATCACGCAGTTCATACGATCTTTCGGGAATGGTAATCTCCTTGTCGTCGTCGTCATAGTAGAATTTATTGTTCGACGAATTTACATTCGGTATCGTGTGATAGGTTTCAAAATCTGTCAGACCGAGCTCGTAATCGCCATCGCTCAAATCCACGGTGGGAAAGTAGCTTACCGCGAGGATGCTGCTCTTGCCGGTGAGCGTAAATGTCAGTGACATGTTTGAATGAATACTGAGATTAAACAGCGTAACGCCGGTCTTTAAATTGATTGTCAACCGTCTGTAGAAAGCGCAGACACAGTTGCCCGCAATTGCTTTGATCGTATCGCTGATAAGGCGTGCGATTGTACTCTATTACACTGTTCTTCAGATACTGCGTTAAATCTCTCGGTGGTCGAAGATTGCCAAAACTGTCGAAATATATGGCACGACCTCCTCTCTTCGTGTACGCCACCCAGTGAGTACCCGGTCCCTCAGTGTTATCCAAATTCACGATGCCACTCTCGTTTCGACGTACACCGCCGATCGGTAACGAGTCGCGCATGAAAATACCTCTAAAATGGAATGCGCATACGTTTTGCGAGTTGTTGCAGTTGTACGTTGGTAGTTACACCCGTGGGGATTTTTAGCGTTTCCTCGACGTTTTTTTTTTTCTCGAGACTCCCCGTCCGCGTTTGTACGGAGCGAGATAAAGTCCGTGACCTTCCATGGCGCAATTGTGACGTTGCATCTCTTCCAGCTGACGCCGCGCGGCTTTGTTATCGTTCCCGGCCTTAGCGACTCCCGCCACTCCGCCGACCAACGAACCGAGAACCCCCAATAACGGAAGGATCGGCAGGACACCGCCGCTACCGGAAGTATTCGCTTGTTCTTCTTCTTTTTCTTCGTTTTCAAACCCATACCGAGTTTCGTCTTAGTCTTCATGGCCGCCCAGACAGCTGTAGCTGCTGCTTTCTCTCCGAGAGTCGAATCTTTGGCGGTGACACGTTTTCGCGCTTTCGCGGCGAGTATATTGTTATAGTGTTGTTCTGCGAGATCGTTGCTACGCGAGTAGGCTATGTCGTGCTCGCGACACGTTGCGTCCAATGGATTAATACCCTGATCACCTTGTAACGATGCACCCCCGGAAACTGCATCGTTCCGCCCTCAACATCCGGCCGAGACTACCCAGCCGACCACCCGCGGGGTGAAGCACGGGCACGGTGTGCCCACATTTTAATTTAGCATGTATTTGCTAGGCAGTCCGCGAACGGACTTACCGCGGCGACCGCCTCGACACGCCGAGCGAGGCCGAAGGCGGCCGAAGACCGCCGAACGCGATCGCAGCGTCGGGACGCCGTGATACCCGACCGTTCCGCCGCACCGTCCCGGCGCTCGCGATTGCCGTCGCTATCCCCGCCACTTCGTAACGCCGCCGCGACGCGTATAAAAGCGAGCGTCGCGAACGATATGGCGCGATTCACGATCATCCGTCTCACCGACTACACCGATCCGAAGATCCCGCACCGAGCTAGTCCGAACAAGGGTAGAGTGCCTCCGGCATACTCTGTCTTTACCGAGCGCGTCTCGGCAGAACGACCAGCTTATTCTTATCCTTATCCGAAGCCCGCACGCAACGAAGGTAGAGCGCCTCTGGCATACTCTGTCTTCGCCGAGTGTGTCTCGGCGGACGGCCAGCTTCCTCCGAAGCCAGTTCGAATAGAGATAGAGCGCCTCCGGCATACTCTGTCTCCACCGAGTGTGTCTCGGCGAACGGCCGACTTCCTTTTCGTCGCCCATCGCGCCGAATTACCGCGGTTTCGCGCGCTCTTCACGCGCGCCGCGCCATTTTCCCGCGCTCCGATCCGCGACACCCGGAAGAATCGGCTCCGCCCGTACCGATACCTATTGTCACGCGATTCGGCCCGCGCGACCGGCGGAATTACCAGCTCCGCCCTGTACGTACACCGTATTGTCACGCGCCGCCTGCGACCGACACCGATCCGGCCGCTGGTGCCATCCCGCGAGCACTTCCATACGCGCCGTCTCTTGCGCTACGCCAACTCGTTATCACCGTTTTGCACATCGCGAACGTTTATCATCTCAGCATATATTGTTATAATAAACCTTTTTATTATTACAACACGACCCTTCATTTTGCCAACCCGCGCCTTGCATCTGTTCCTCCGCGCCTCCTTCGAACCCGACCATGCCGCGAGCTAGATCCGCGCTTCGAAGCCAGGTTGTTTCAACCTCTTGCCAATCGTGTTTCTAAACGAGTTCCCGGACCGCAAAATTGATAGCCGGGGATATGTAATTCGATCGGAAGTGCGTTTATCGCGCGATTCAACAGACCTCGACCTATCTTCGGCGACATTCGCCGCAGTTCTTTATCAACGGTGGCGGACCGTCGATGTGCGTTTGCTGACACGGCAAATTATAATGTATTACACAGCGACGATATTGCTGAACCTCCGAACTCGTTGTGGAGGGGAGGTAAAATGCGGTTCGTACGACAGTCGCGGACGATCAAAGTGACAAACTTTGACGATAAGATACAGTTAACGAAAGAGGTACGCATTCATGGAGACATGCTACCGATTTCTATACGCGGTATCATCTGCGGTCCGTCAAATTGCGGCAAGACAAACGTCTTGAAAAGCTTGCTGGAAAGTCCGCACTGTGTACGTTTCGAGAACGTGTACGTGTATTCGAAATCGTTGCAACAACCGAAATATCGATATTTGGAGAATATACTAACACCGATAGAAGAGATTGGCTACTTTACGTTCTCGAATAACAGTGACGTCATTCCACCGAGCGAGGCGCTCCCGAATTCTATTTTTATCTTTGATGACGTGGCGTGCGACAAGCAGGATACGATAAGAGAATACTTTGCAATGGGCCGGCACGCGGACGTTGACTCCTTCTATCTTTGTCAGACGTATGCAAAGATACCGATGCATCTTATACGCGACAACGCGAATTTATTGATTATGTTTAAACAGGATGGCACCAATCTGAAACACGTATACAACGATCACGTAAACACAGATGTCTTACGATGATTTCAGTAAATTGTGTCATACATGTTGGCGACAAAAGTACGGATTCGTGGTGATAGACAAGGACAGCGCGATTTCGAATGGTCGATACAGAAAAGGATTTAACGACTTTGCGATACCGTAAGGTGGTTAGTTGTTGTCGACACGTCGATTGAACAACATGGACAGCAGCGAGGAGATTAGAGAGCGCGAGAGGATAGCAAATCAAATTGCGAAAACGAGCGATTCGATACGCAAAAAGTATCACGCCTTGAAAACCGGTAAAATGGAGGAAGAAATCGCTTTGGAGAGACACTTTAAGCCCATCATCGAGCCTCTGAGGCAGATTGCCGAAAACACCGTTGGCAAAGAATCTGATGTGTCAAAGATTGAGAATGAAACGGTGTGGGAAGACGAAGAGCCAAAGCTCAAACGAAAACGACCAAACACCTCGTCGGCGTGGGAAGACGAAGAGCCAAATCTCAAACGAAAACGACCAAACACCTCGTTTAACGACTCTGTAATGGCTTCAACTCCGGTTACGTTGAAACGATCGATAAATGTGCCATCTAATTTGAGCGAAATAACCAAAATTTTACAACCGCATAAATCGAAACGATCGAAAGGTCCATTGAATGAACCACCGATAACCTCTGCACCGTCCGTACAACCCACGATGCTCGAATCACTCGCAAACGAGGAAGTTTTCGAAACCACGGATGACTCGCTCGTGACGTCCGTTCGACAGCAGTTGCAAACATCTGAGAGTCGAGAAACGTTGCAAGAGATCTTGGGTCCATTGAGTCAAAAGTACGTCGGAGCAGTTCTGAGCGGCGATCGAGAAAGCGATTTAGACACCGTGTACGGCGTTTATTTCAGCTACGATGGAATGATGCTGGGTAATAAACGTTTTGACGTGGACAACGCGGACAACATAATTATCGACGGCATACGATACGCAGGCACACGCGGTCTCTGCACGAGTTGATCTTTAAGAAATTTCCCAATAACGAGATCTACACGGAGGACGACAAGCTAAAGTACAGGAGCATTCTGTTGATGACGAATGCTCATAAACGCAATCATGATGCTCACGCTCGATTAAATGGCAACAGGGGATACAAGTACACACAGGTAATCGCACCGTTGATTTCGGGTAAAAAGGCTGGAAAGGGTATACCGCGCGCCACGACATTAAACGGCAACAAGATCGGCCATATAATTGCATCGCCGATTTCTGGTAAAAAAAGCTGGAAAAGGTATACCGCCATGACATTAAACGACAACAAGATCGACTATGTTCATTGGGACGATCCCAACGAGCTTGTAGATCGTCTCCGATTGCTCGAAGCTTCGCGCCTAGCGGATCACAACGGTCACGATAACGAGATCCTGTCGATTATCGAGGAACTTCGCGAGGATGGACTTATTATAAATTAAATGGCGCGTCGACGAGTCATTCAATCAACATCGAAATGCCGATTAACAAGTTTGGTATATCGCTCGGAAGAGGCGGTGCGGAACCGTACTATCAATGGAGCGGATTAATCAGAAGTTACGTCCGCGATAACGCTCTTTGCATGGTCGCCACCGACTTTGACGCGAAATCGCGCAAGATTCGACGGATAGCACCGCCTGTAGATGATGGCGATGCCGCTAACAAACGCTACATGCAGCAGAGCGTGCAAATTTTGAAAGATCGGAAGGATGAAATCGAGAGAAAAATGGTCGCATTCCAGAATAACGTGCAAATTACTCTAAACGAGCTTCAAAAGATGATTCAAGATGTAATTGCGAATCATCGCGAATAGATAAGAACGTACATCTGATCTCTGCGTCAGTTGCGCGTCATCGTCATGACTAGTAAGAAGCAATCGGCTGAAAAACGGCTGCTGGTGGAAGAATTACACGCTCCTGCGAGAAGAAATTTTATTTTACGCGAAGACGCATCATAGTGCGCGGATACGATGACCTGTGGCAGGCGGATGTGGTCGAGATGCGTCCATACACGCGATTCAACAGAGGACACCACTACATACTCACCGTTATCGACGTGCTGAGCAAGCACGCATGGGCCGTACCGCTCAAGGCCAAGAGCGGAATCGAGGTTACTACGGCGATTGTAAAAATAATTCGAGACGGCGGAAGATGTCCGAAAAATCTGCAGACTGACAAGGGGAAAGAATTTTACAACGCAAACGTGCAGAAACTCTTGAAGAAACATAATATCAATCACTATTCAACCTATTCCGTAATGAAGGCATCGGTCGTCGAACGATTCAATCGCACGCTCAAGAACGACATGTGGAAAATGTTTACACGCAATGGAAATTACAAATGGATCGACTCGCTGCCGGGTCTCGTATCGGATTACAACGCGCGAAAACATCGAACCATCGGCATGCGACCCATCGATGTTACCCCCGCGATCGCCGACAAGCTCCTAACAACAGTCATGTAAAGATCGCTGCTCCCGCGCGATTCAAAGTGAGTGACTCGGTACGCGTGAGTAAATTCAAGACAATCTTCGAGAAAGGATACACGCCAAATTGGACCACGGAGGTGTTTAGAATCGTCAAAGTGCAGATAACAAATCCCGTGACGTATCTATTGGAAGATTCCTGCGGAAAACCCATCGCCGGCGGCTTCTACGAATACGAGTTACATCGCGTTGCTAATCCTGACGTGTATCTCGTTGAAAAAGTTTTGCGCAAGAGGGGGGATGAGGTTTATGTAAAGTGGTTAGGATTTGATAATTCACACAATTCATGGATACACAAGAATAATGTATTGTAAAAATTTATTACAATATAAAAACATATTTTACATACAAATGAGTCATTTATTTTCAAAATATCCAAATGTATTTACAATATATATATATATCTACACACAATATATATATATATATATATATATATATATATATATATATTGTGACGTTGCGGCTCGCCGCACCGTCGCGGCGCCCCGCCGCCGTCACAAGGCGCGAAATTTTGCGCCCAGGGACGGACCAGGGAGGCAACGACGAGATCTCCAGGGGTCGTATTTAATCGCGTTTCCGCATTCTGATTACTTTCTTTCTTTTATGCAATGTAATACGCGCGGCACCTCACCCACGCCACGGCAACTCTTCGATGGAAAAATCGGCGAGGGAAACCAAGGACGATTGGCGACCGAGGAGGGGTGGCAAAAACGGAAGCAGTAGAGACCACGGGCTGGCGAGAGCAGCGCGGCAGGCGTGCGGCACGGAGGCAGCGACGGACGGGGCCGCCGATAGCGGGGCCCCAGGCGCCTGGGTAAAAACCCGGCTACAGCGAAGGATCTCCAAGCAACATCGACCTACGGGGTGGCTGGCCACCGCCCCAGGGTCAAACCGGAGGCCAACCGGCACAAGCCAAGTTCCGTCCGCCGCCAGGGACACAATTTGAGGAGCCGCCACGCTGCCGAGGGACCGTTGCGCGCCCCCGAAGGATCCCCTTGCGACGATCCTGCGTTGATATCGCGCGAGCTTGCAAGCTCGCTTCCGATTAGTCCGCGCGCCCCGAGAGGGGCGACCGCATCGATCTCGTTATCGAGCGAGAATTCGGCGACACTCTCTGGTCGTCCGTCGGCGAGATTGCCCGTTTTGATTGAGTACGCGATAGCCACCCCGAGTCGGGGATATCGAATTTTCTCGTCGGATCGAGGACTGTTGGTCGAAGGTGACGGCGAGGAACCAGGAGGAGGCGTATCGCCGGTGAGGCTGCCCGTTATTCTCTCAATGTAAAGCCACGATACCGCCCTCCGGTGCACGCTCTCGCTCGGGATAACGCATGTGAGATCGAGTGTAATTTCGCGATCGATAACGAGAGCGAAAGGCCTCGGGATGGTCTCGTGGCCGCGGAACCGTGGTACAAGCGTGATGGCGAATCCCTGGAGATCGCGACAGACGCGTTAGCGAATTTCGCGAGTATATCGCGTCGTCCTCGCGACCTTGGTGTACGGCCGCAAACGGGCCGGTACTTCGTAAATTGCGTTACCGCTTCTTCGCGTCGGGAAATTCTTGTGTTCTAGCGTCGGTGTTAGCGTATCGATTGTGTTCGGATCCCGGTATTACGAATTGATAATTGCGTCAAGCTCCCATTGGTGTCGATGGAGTAATTGCGTTAGATCGGCTCTCGCGTTGAGAAGCTTTCGTTCACAAGCCCCTGGCGTTCGGTATTACTTGCGTTACGCCCTATGGCGTCCAGCCCTGCTCGCGATAACCTCGAATTTTGCGTTGGAGATAGTACTCCTTGTATTGTCACAATCTCGGCGCCTCCGTGTTGCGCCCATTTAGAAAATTCTCGCGTTGATTAAGATAGCCTGGCGATAAAATTCTCGTACGGGCGTGGTGTTCACGCGCATCGAGCGTGGTGCATCACCATTTCACGACATTTTCCGTTAACTTTCGCATCTCGCGTTATTATTACCATTAAGAGTTTGAGAACTGCGCTTTCCGTGCGCTTATAATAAGCTTTAATGACCGCGTTAAAATTATTTCTGTTGAATAAATCCAGACACCCCGCCACCGGCTATTCTTGATTGGTTATTGGCTTTACTTTGTGTTTGATCGAAGCCGGATGGATAAACGTTGTTATTTTCTCGACTACCAGCACTCAATAAATGTTATTTTCTTTGTTATCTGACTGAGTTACAAATTTACGTGTCACCCCGCCGGATATCGCGCTGCCCTTCATTAACCCCGCCCGTGATTAGGTCAAGCTAGCCGATTCCACGCACCTCCACACACTTCGTTTTGCGTCTCGTTTAGGTTTTCGCGATTTCGTGGACGCGAGTGTACGCGTCTGTCGCCCAACATTCGGAACATTTCGTGGAGTATCGGAGGTGCGAGGAAACCACTGGAGAGGCCTACCATCCCACTCTCCTAAGTCCTTTTGATCCGGCACACGTCCCGGAGCGGTCCGGGAGTGCAAAAAGTCGTGACAATATATATATATATATATATATATATATATATATATATATATATTGTCACGACTTTTATATTGTTACGACTTATATATATATATATATATATATATATAGGTATATACACACAATTGTATTTTATAATGCCCCCATGGCAGCGTCTCGGTAGAACCGGGTACAATGTATCGTTTATCGTCGTACGGACTTAGAGCGATTTTCGTTTCGGACACGGTGTACACCTCGTGTTGTTTGGATCTTATGCAAACCTGCTGTCGCGTCATTTCAATTTCGTCGCGCAGACACCGCGTGTAATCGTCGAACGTTATCGACCTGCCTACGACGTTACTCTTAACACCTTTAGCTTTTTTCGTATCTTTCTTACCGTCGACTCGCAAGGCGTACATCTTTGCTCTAAGCCCGACGAATTCGGTCATTATCGCACCGTTATTTTCGCCCTTCATCAAACCCTTTTACTTTTTTATTGGCGAGTGGGATACCGTACGCATTATCAATCGCGTAATCGCTAGTGTCAAATCTATTAATGTGGCGCTTCATGGTATCGTATACGTCGTCGCACTCGATATAATAAATGAGACTGTCCGTATCGATGTACGTGACTTTACACTTGTCGCGATACAACGGTAACATGTACTCGTGATGAAATTTATACAAACATGTCTTGGATATATCGAGGATGCACATACCCACGTAGATTGGTTTGTCGAATTTCACCTCGAGTTTTCGCATTTCTATTGCTACTAGATTCTCCGAAAAGACGCTTCGACTGTAAAAATTTGGTTTCGCAATCATTGCCTCCGCGCCGTATCTACCCTCCCAATGAGTCACGAGTCGCACGTCAACGTGATTGCGCACATTCTCCATGGTTTTGCCAAACACAGCGTTGTTCATCAATTTGTATAAATTTTTCTCGAAATCATTCTTGGCCAATGTTCTAAATTGCGTGTTGAGTTCTATGTAATCGCGAAGCCATGGAGATTGCGCCAAATTCAATACGCGGTGAATCTTTGTGACGCGAAGGCCGTGACGAGTACACTGCTGCAGGTTGCGATAATGTATGACATAACGTTTCTTATCGTATGTAATGTTGCGAGGAGCTTGTCCTGCCGCTTACCGGGTGGTTTATCGTGCGTCGGACAGAACGGTAGGTCAGCGTGCGAGTCGTGAAGATGTTGCGGATACTCCAAATCGACTTCGAAAATGTAGCCTATCGAGGAATCCAACGCGACATCCATAACATTAAAATCGGTTACGTCGTCGACCCATCGAAAATCTGTGTAAGGCAATGGTTGACACATTGCCCAGCCGTACAAGTTGTTTACATCGAAATACATCAGGTACGATGATGGTTTCGATGGATCGTACGACTGCATGTACTTGTCGTTGGCCAGCGCGTATCTGTTTGAACATTGACTCAAACCGCCGCGTATACCTCGTTCGATAAACATGACCATGTCAATGTCGGTGAGCAGTTCGAAATTGATACGCGTATGCTTCAACATAGCATCCCACGTAAAACCCGGTAGAGTGTAATAATACGCCGGATCGAGTCCATAACTCCCGACGCAGCTATCGCGAAAATTTTCAAAAATATCGGCCAACAGCAAGACATCGGTTTTCAGATATAAATCGCTGTAGTCACCGAGCGTTCGAATGGAGAACCGCTGCCAGACGTTGACGGCGTGCGCGTAATCGCTCTCGGATACGGTGTCACCTGTCAATGAACTGAAAAACGAGTCGCGCGGTGGTAAACACGAGTCCTCCAACTTTTCGACGCAGTCAATGTACTCGTAAGGAATTACACCTTTTCGTGTCAGTAAATCAAAATTTTCTGCGGATAATGTACAAAATTCGCGTTGCAATATTCGCAGTTTATCCTTGGTGAGATAAGATGCCAATTTGTGCGCGAGGGGATAAAGGGAGGTATGAAGGAAGGGATGATTGAAGCGTTATTCGATTATATCAGAAGTCTATAATTAAAACGAACATATGTACAGCTATTTACAGTTTAGAAAGCCGTCTCTCGAAGCACGAGTCGACGACCGAGCGCAGAGTAAGCTACGTTCGAACCGACCGTAACGCGAAGTCCGGAATCGTAATCTCAAGCGTTAATTCGGCGTACAAGCGATAGCTAATCTGACTTCTCTTTTCGCGATTCGGAAAAACGAATGCGGAGCCGCGCGCGGAAAGTCGGAGTCCCACCGGCTCGCACCTCAGAAAAACCCCCGTGCGAGCTCCGACATTACGTTGGACCAATCGGCTATCGACACCTCGAGACGTACGTCACTCGGCAATTAGCGTTCTCCGGGCCGACAACCGATTGTCTGTTTTCGTACATGTCTCTCGCCTTGTCCCGGGTGATTACCTCTCGCTCGGAGGTTCCCGTGACAAGGAGAGAGAAGCGGCACGAGCAGAAAAAGCGTGAACTTATTGTTATTCTCACGAAACTTCTCGGAAACACGGTAAATATACATCGAAACGAGAATATATTTAGCTGGATCATTTAAGGACTGCTCGAAATAATCCGAGTGTGTTTCGAGAGAAATTATGCAATGATTCTGGCAGCCGTTCGCTCTCGAACACCAATTTGTCGAGACTAGCGGTGAGAAACTTGTATGAATCGATAAATCGTAATTTAACGCGTTTTCTCATTTTTATCCTCGGTGCTTTTAACGTTTTTTGTAAACGAAATGTATTTTTCTTTTGTAATTGGAAGCAAATCTACATGTCCTTCGTACGCTGTTGCTATTTCCGTTATAATAATATGCGCGTCGTAGCTTGATAAATTGTGGAAAACTAAGGGAATGCAATGCGAATCTTTGTAATTTAAGTTACAATTAGAATGCGCGGGACCTCTGTACCGACCGGTCAGGTGACAATGATCGCGTACTCGCACGTCGTCTGGCTTGAACGGTTTTTCACACACGTGACAGTGCGTTGCGCTATTAAATTTTTCCCACTCGTCTCGCGTGAAATCTGCCATGGGTACGTTAGTGGACAAAATAGTATTTACATTGTGAGCTAAACGTCTTAGCTCCTCGGCGAACCACGCGACGCAATCCTTATCGCGACGAAACCGATACAATGATAACGAGTCGTCGTACGAGCAACGCACGTAGTACCCTATGCTAAACACCCGATGATGTTGATACGCGTACCTGGACGTTTCCGGATCCGCTTCCATCTTCTCCAGGGTGCACTCGAGGTCGGCGTATACGATAAATGGAACTCGTTCCTTCCTGTTGTGGTTCTTAAAGGCCAACCACTTGTCGTTATCGCTCGGTAACTTGATCGCGCAGTCATTCATCTCCTGACAGTCGACGGTGTGGGCTTCCAATTTCTCGCTCGTGTAGAAGTAGTGCAAACATCTGTAAATAATGAAATTTTTTATACATCTTTCACGTAAAAATTATTATTTTTATTATTTATTAGGATGTATACTTACCGATCGCAAAAGTATTTCCGACTATGGTGCGTGCTTAATTGCGAACTCACGAGGCGGGATAGGTTCTTGATGCATGCAAAATGCCCCACGTTGTCGTTATCCACGTACAGCAGATTTATATGTCTGTCCATCTTTCGGTCGGTGAGGCGTATTGGCAAGATAGTAAGTTTCTTGTTTTTCTCGATGCTGTAGACGTTGATTGATATATTGTTGTGATTTTAAAAAGTTTTAATTTGATCCAACGTCATTGGAAACTCAATATCTTGGAGATTTAGCACCGATGTATAATGTGGATACGACGATTCCCGTTCTGCATTTCTTTGGGCTGGATGCAGAGCAGCCACCACTGACCATGCGAAACATGCATTGTCCATTGATCGCACGTTTTATCACCGCCTTCTTCATTTTAATTTCTCGCGGTATTTCCACAAAGCACCCCGTGCAATGGATTGTACTTGTTCACATTTACCGTTAAATTAAGTTCCTGGAATTCCTCCAGCGATGCTAGGGTAGGCTCGATAACATGTCGCTTGTACCACTCGTGCAGATCGGACTCACGAAAGAGTTCATAGTTTCTCGTAGCGATACTTTTATTCGCGCGTTTGTCACCAGCCACAAATTCACCATTAAACACTGTGTTTATTTTTACATTGTCATGTCGTTGCATGACGTTCCGCACACGATCGAGTACAATGTCTCTCGCATCTTCGAGAAATTGACGAGGTTCGATGTGTTTGGAATTTATTACCACACCAGTCAGTATACGGCTTTCAAAAGCCGTATCTATCTCGCGCCATCTGAGTTCTGTCTCACTCGCACTGTATCCGGCACCCACATGCACGAAACGTTGACGTACCGAGTCTTTCAGACCTTCGAGTCGTGCGATACAAGCGACCAACGACTGTTTAAGACCGATCGATAATCGTGGCCGTTTAATTCGGCTTTGTTCTTCCAACGATTCGATAAACTCGTCTCATCGTTGCTCCCACTCGGTAAAGTCTTCCCGCGAATTTAAAAGGGTGGATTGCTCCAACAACTGTTGCTCCATGTTATTGCACGATCCTCTTTCCAACACAATTTTTGGTACTCGCGATTTCCAGTCCTCGACTACTGAGCGTATCCCCCAGATTATCCATTTTATACCTCACTAATGATGCATCGTTTGCTTTTTATCATATCAAATTTCACCGTGATCTCAGCAGCCGTACATCGGCGATATTTGCGAGATTTGCAGTTTTGCACGTGTGCGATGAAATCATCGCGAGACACGTCGCGACATGTTCTTGAAAACAATATCGCGCCATTGACTTATGATGAATTGATCTGTATAACTGCAGCAACCGTACATCGATCAGAAAAATGCAAAATTTGCAGTTTTGCACGTGTTCGATGAAATCATCTCGAGACACGTCGCGACATGTTCTAGAAAACAATAACGCGCCATTGACTTATGCGAAATTGCAAAATTTGCAGTTTTGCACGTGTTCGATGAAATCATCGCAATGTGTCCTTGAAAAAGATATCATGTCATTGACATGCAAATTTAATTACGCTGCGATTTTATCCTCAGGTTTATTTAAATAAATTAAAGTAAATAAAAATTATCCAAAAAATAAGATACTGTTGAGAGAGAGAACATAAATACGAGCTACGAAGAGGAATAGAGAGACATCGCGCGCGAGGGAGAGATATCACGAACGGATGACGGGAGCGAGAGGGACCGCGCGAACGGGGGAGAGAGAACGGGTGACGGGAGCGCGAGACACCGCGCGAACAGGGGACCGCGCGAACGGGGGACCGCGCGAACGGGGGACCGCGCGAACGGGGGGACGGGAGCGATAACGCGAGCGGGAGCGAGAACGCGAACGGGAGCGAGAACGCGAGCGGGAGCGCGCCGTGTGATGTCACGCGGACCGACGCGGCCGTTGCACGCGGACCCCTCCCCGCGGCGCGACGAAAACGCGAATGCGGTCACCCCTCCCCCGCGGCGCGGCGAAAAAGCGGTCACCCCTCCCCCGCGACGCCGGAAAAACGCGGTACCCCCCCTCCCCCTCACCCGCGGCGCGACCGCAAAACGCGGTACCCCCCTCCCCCTCACCCCGCAGCGCGACCAAAACGCGGTACCCTCCTCCCCCTCCCCGCGGTACCCCCCCCCCCCGCTGACCCCCCGCCCGCGGTACCCCCCTCGCCCTTCCCCCCCCCTCGGAGCTCCCGAGTTAGAACGCCCATAGTTTACCTACTCCCGGGAAAAGTGTTCCCTGACCGGAGAACGAGTTCTAGGGAAGCGCCATACAAGGTCGGAGTCAAGCTCCGGCAACGGGGGACGCAAGATAGATGACCGTCCGCGATTTCGTTACCCGGGGGTCCGCCACGAGAACAAAGCGCGATTTCGAGGAGAGTCGACCGTGGGCGAGCGTCATAGAGGGTCGGCGCCAACGGCGGGCGCATTGCGGTGCACGTGACATCTTCCACGAGAAGGTCGTCCGGGAACATTAACGGGAGCGTATTCCAAGGCGTGCGCTGTGACGTTGCCCCGTGTGCCCGTCACAGGAGTCGATGGCGGAGACGCCACCCCGAGTTAGGATCATACGGTGGAATGGACATTTGGATTGCGCGGGTATTGCTGGCCGTCTAGATTTTGATTTCAGGACGGAGCGGCCGTACGGCCCCAGTTTCGGCAGGCTGGCGCCACCCGACGGGGTGGTGCCGCACCAAAGGAATAGGCGGCGAGGATCGACGTCGCGCCGGGATCGTCACTGTTGGGCCAGGTGCGAGCGAGCGAGGACGTCCTGCGAGGACCGTTGCGGCGAACTGTGAGCGAGGGCGGAGGCCCGGCGAGCCCGATCGAGGCGAAGGACCGAGAACCCGGATTGTGAACGGCCGGCAATCCCGCACAACGAGGTAACGGGAAGTAGCGAGGGCGGAGGGTCGCGTACCGTATCGTAATAGGGGTGAGAGACGCGCGTACGATCGAGGATTGGAGGATCTACGCGTGATCGTCGTGAATCCTTCGGGATTATTGTCGTGAATCCGTCGGGATTATCGTGAATTATTCGGGTCTGACATACCCCGCCCATCGCTGCCCCGTAAAGATACGGTGGGGTGTCCATTCCTTCCCGGCTCAACCGCCGTGTGATTGCGTGTTATTTGCGTGTAATATTGCCGCGTAGTTAGTAAGTCTTTTGCGTATAATATTTCGGAGTCTGTATCGGCCCAGCAGTCACTATCGTTAAGTTTGCGTTATATTCGGGTGCACTCCGAGGGACGTATCGTACCCCGGCCTGTTAATTACTGTGCCCGGTGCTCCCCGCGTGAGGCGTCAGGATCACGGGTCGAGTGCGTGCGCTTAACGTGTCGCCCGTACAGCCGGTATTATTATGTATTGCGCGTTCACGTTGTATGAATAATATTTTGACACGTCCTTAAGTTTTGCGAGTAATATTTCGACGCGTTCTATCTTAAGTTTTGCGAGTAATATTTCGACGCGTTCTATCTTAAGTTTTGCGAGTAATATTTAAGTCTTGGGTATAATCTACAGTTTCGTGTATCATCGAGAGAGTCTTTCGACTCGTTCTATTTTGCGAATCACCGTTAGAGGCTTTAAGTTGTGTGAATAATATTTCGGCGCGTGCTATATTGTCCTCGGTGCGACAATCTGGTTTAGAGTTGCGAATAATAGTTCGGGTTATATTTGGCGAGTCACTTCGACGCGTTCTATTTTAAGTTTTGCGAGTAATCTTTGCGAATCGCCGTTAGAGTTCTTAAGTTTTGCGAGTAATACTTTGAGTTGTGTGAATAATATTTCGGCGCGTGCTATTTTACAGTTTCGTGTATCATCGAGAGAGTTTGGGTATAATCTTTCGACTCGTTCTATTTTGCGAATCACCGTTAGAGGTATAGAGTATTTAGATGTTGTGTGCGGTTCTCCGAGTCACCTTAAATGTTTATGTTTCTGTATCGTTTCGCGAGTTCCACGCGCTCGTGCGCGTAGTTGAGGTAACGAGTCGTATTGCGGAGAAATCCCGCGTTTCGTGTATCCTCGAGAGAGTCATTGTCCTCGGTGCGACAATCAGGTTTAGAGTTGCGAATAATAGTGGAGCCTTTATATTCTGCGAATAATATTTAGATTCGTATTGAGCATCCCCGTTTGCGAATAATCGGGTGTGAATCGGCCAACAATAGAGAGTGTCTTATAGAGTATTTAGATGTTGTGAGCGGTTCTCCGAGTCACCTTAAATGTTTATGTTTCTGTATCGTTTCGCGAGTTCCACGCGCTCGTGCGCGTAGTTGAGGTAACGAGTCGTATTGCGGAGAAATCCCGCGTTTCGGGTTATATTTGGCGAGTCACTGTTTGCGAGCCATCCGTATTACCCATTTTGCGTGATCACGGCCGGTGGATAGGTTGCCGTGACTCTTAGGGGTTTCGCGTGGTTACCACCTGTATATATTCGGCCGCCAATACCGTGCGAGAAGCGGCCAGCCTCATAACCTTGTGAATATATGCTCTGATATCTATTTTCCCGCAGATTCTTATTTTGTGTCGTCCAAACCACTGTCAACGGCCTTCAGATCCGATCCATCGCTGAACCACGACCCTCTAGTCAGAAACTGAGCAGCCGTCGCGATCGGCAAGAGCGTATTGGAGAATATTTAGAGTATCGAAGTTATTGAGAGTATTGGAGTGTAGCTACGGTCGTTGAGAGTAAATAGGTGGTGTGGCCTCTTCCACACCTGGCGCCCAAACTGTCGTGTCACGTTTTCATGTTGAACGCTCTGCTATCCGATCCCAAATAATTATAGCGGCGACGAACGTCGTATTTGAGGACGAACGTATCGAAACAAAAAGCCGTTATAGCGCATAGGTCGGCGTCAGCGGCGAGCGAATATCTGTAAAAGTGAAAACCCGGTGCAGCGGCATCGAGGGAGCGAACCTTCCGGAACGCGAAAACCATGGAAATTTTCCCGGGAACATTCTAGAACGTTCGCACGGGGAAATCGCGTGATCGGCGAAAGAGAAAGCCGGCACGGACAGGCACCGCGGCGTAGTAGGACCGCGAAGTGGGGGTAGCGCGCGATGGTGGGGAGCCAACGAGAGGCCTGCTGCTCGAGCCAGTCTGTCGTGGATCGTCTTCGAAGTAACATTAAGTCGCGCGAAGTAACTCGTCGTCGTGTGCGCCAAGTCCCGCGATATAAATCGAGCGCGTAGACGGTTCCCGGACATCCGATACAAACGGCAACGCCCGCGGAAACGCGTAATTTGCTCGTGCGAGATAACGAGGAGGGACTGTAGTCCCCGTAAATGTCTTGTGCGCCGTTAGGCGTAAGGGCGCCTGTGCTCAGCGAAAATTGTGTTGTGCGACTCGCGTCCGTTAAGTTTTGCAAAGAAATAATTACGTATGATTGCTAATCAAGAGCAAAGCAATCGCCAGTGCTGTGAATTATACGAGACTTATCGTTAGTATAACTTTTCACGTACCACCACGTACAACGACCAAGCGTGTCACGGAAATCGTAACTGGCGAATAATTGTGAACAAATAACAGCGCATGACTGTTAACTGGAAGATAATTAAACGCCATATCAGTGAAATAATCAAAGTTTATAAATTTACGGAATCCCACTTACCAACTTCATCGGCGATACCGCGCGTCAACCAACTTGTGAACGGCGGCTATTTCTGAGCGAATAACTGCGTACGATCGTTAATCTAGAAACAATCGACCGTCACTACGGGGAATTATTCGAGAATTTATGATTTTACAACTTTTCATATACCAACTCCATCGGCGGTACCGCGCGTCAACCAACTTGTGAACGGCGGCTATCTCTGAGCGAATAACTGCGAATGATCGTTCATCTAGAAGCAATCGATCGTCATTACGGGAAATTATACGAGAATTTATAATTGTGCAACTTTTCACTTACCAACTTCGGCGGTGATACTGTACGTCAACCAACTGGTGAATGGTGAACACCTGTGAAATAATAACAACGCCTGATTGATAATTACGAATAAATAATTCAGCATTGATATAAATTATTCAAGAATCTATCAATTTACTTACCTTTTACTTACCTGTCTATCGATGATAATCCAGCGAAGTCCCTCGTTGATTCTGGTTAGCGAACTAAAGCGGTGATCCGGGAGTAGGCGATGGTGATGATCCAGCAACTACGGGAACCTGAAAATAAAGGAGAATTAGTAAAATTTGATACCTTCGAAGAATAGATACTTACCTTCTCGGTTATCGTAGGTCAAACCAAGTGGCGACCGTGAAAGGGAGATTTATCGTAGGAAATACACCTCCAAATACTGGTGTCCGGTTACAGCCTAAGTCCTTGATTTTCAGTTCCTTCTTCAATCCTCGTTTGACTTCTTCGACCCAGGATTCATTGTTTGACACAAGCAGTATGTCGTCTACGTAAACGAGAAGGATCATTAGATCCTTCCCTCTTCTCGACGAGAATACACAGGGGTCCGCATTTGTGGGATTTAGTCCCTGGTCCTTCAATATCTTGTTCAGTTTCTTGTGCCAGCGTCTTCCTGATTGTCGAAGTCCGTATATTGCCTTCAGCAGACGACATACCTGATTTCCAGCTTTCAATGCTTTTAGCATTTTCTTCGCCTTATCCTTGAGGTCTTTGTTCCTCTTGATAATGTCCTGCAGGGCTTCTTCTAGCCTCTCTGGCGGTTCCATGTAGAGTTCTTCCTCTATTGTGCCATGTAAGTAGGCTGTCGTTATGTCTATTTGGAAGACTTTCATGTTTAATCTAGCGGCTAGCGACATTGCTAGTCTCACCGATTCCAGCCGGGCCACCGGCGCGAATGTTTCGGTGAAATCGAATCCTGGGCGTTGGGTAAATCCTTTCGCAACGATTCTTGTCTTCCGTCGTTCCAGTGATCCGCCCGCTCTGTGCTTATTCTTTAGTACCGTCTTCGATCCGATGACATTTCGGTCGATGGGCCTCCTTGCCATCTTCCATGTGTCGTGTTCCAAGTGCGATTGTATCTCTTCCGTGATGGCTTTCCGCCATTCCTCAGCGTCTGGGCCGTTCATGGCCGCTTCGACGTCGATGTCAGTTGCGTATGTTATCTCTTCGGCAATATTGCACATTTGTGCTGCGCTGTCGTTCGCTTCATCATCGAAAACGCAGTCTTCCGAATCTTCCGTGCTTGCCTTGCTGTGCGTCTCAATGTCTCTTGCTTTTCCTCTCCGCCGCCTTCGGTGTTCGGGTGGCCCCTACTATCACTTCCATCACTGCAGACGACGCGCCGCTCTCTTCCTCGCTCTCGCTGTCGGCTGCACTTCGAGTCGTAGTTCGTGGTTTGTGCGGATGGTAGTGTTTCTTGGGCCGTCCTCGACTTCCGAGGCGTACGATTCTTGGTCGCCCGGGTCCTCTCTTCGGTACGTTCTCGACGGGGCTACGTTCTATCTCAGCCCATCTCTCGTCGGGGTCTCCCTCACTCTCCGTTGCCGTTGGCTTTTTCTCCTCACGGTAGTGATCTTGGTACTTCGGGCTTTTTCGATTGTTTGGTTCTTCGATCTCTCTTTCGGTTCATTTCTTTCCTTTGTCAGGAACCGTCAAATGTGACATCCCTCGCCACTATGATTTTCCTCGAGTGCTTCAGCCATATTCTGTATGCCTTCGCTTGTTGCGCATAACCTACGAGACGTCCCTCAGTTGATCGTTCATCGAACTTCCCCTTTCCGGGTGTCTTGTCCAGCACGAACCCTCTCGCGCCAAAGACTCTTAGGTGGCTAAGATTCGGTATCCTCTCGTGCCAGAGCTCATACGGGCTATGTCCTCCTAAGCTTCTACTCGGGCTTCTATTTCTAATATAAATTGCCGTGGCCACTGCCTCTGCCCAAAAGTAAGGTGGCATCCCGGAATCTATTATAAGGCACCTTGACATCTCCACGAGTGTCCTGTTTCGTCTCTCGGCCACGCCGTTTTGTTCGGGTGTGTGTGGGACTATCAGTCTTCTCTGTATGCCTTCTTCTTTCAAGAATTTTTCGAACTCTCTTGAGCAGTATTCTCGGCCATTGTCTGTCTGAAGGTGCTTCACTCTGTGGCCGGTTTGAGTCTCTACGAGTTGTTTGAACTCTTTGAACTTACGAAAGACTTTGTCTTTGCTCTTTAGAAAATACACCTCGCACCAACCACTGTAGTCGTCTATGAAGGTGACGAAATATCTCGCCCCTCCCGCTGATCTCACCCTCATGGGTCCACATATGTCCGAGTGTACAATGAGTACGAGTTTTTTCTTGCACCTCTCCTCTCTGGAGTTAAACGGTTTGGCTGCCATCTTTCCGCGTGAGCACACGACACATTGTTGTAGGGTTTCGCCGCTGTTCACCTTCCCGCCGCTCTGCCTTTCGCTTTTAGCTATCTGCTTGACGTCTCTGGCGTTTAGGTGACCTAATCGACGGTGCCACAGCTTTAGCCCTTCGTGACTCCCGCGAGTTGTGGCTGTGCTGGCTCGCTCCTCCGGCTCGCGGATGTAATACAAGTCTCCCACGCGGTCAGCAACCATCTTTGTCTCGCCGCTAGAGTCTTTCACGACCGCGCCCGTCTTAGTGAATATCACTTTTTTACCTTTATCTGTTATTTTTGAAACGGACATGAGGTTAGTTCTCAGATCGTTAACAAGAAGAACATTTTGGAGGGTTACCTGCTTCGTTCGCCGTTGGTAATTAGCAGTTTTACCTCACCCTTGGCTCGGACCTCTGTCGTCGAGTTATTCGCCAGGTTCAGTCTCGTTCTGCTGCACTTCGTGACTTCGAACCCTTCGTTATCTCTGCACACGTGGGACGTGCTTCCACTGTCGAGGCACCACTTCGTCGCGGTTCGTCTATCTTGCGTTTGTCTGGCCTCTTGAACGGTCTCTTCTTGTATGTAGTAGATTTCTTCCTCGAGCCTGGCCGATTCGTTTGACGGACCTCCTTTCCATCGACATTCGATCGCTCTGTGTCCGATTTTCTGGCATCTGAAATATCTAAATTTTGGTTTACTTTCTACCGCCTTTTTGTCGTGTTCCGCGTATGTGTCCCCTTGAGTATGCGTTTTTGGGGATGGCGTTCGGCTCGCCATCAGCGCTCCAGCTTTAGTCTCTTTCTGTTTTTGACTCCGTGTATCGCTTTCCTCGATGATCTTGACCTTCAGGACGTCTATCCTTGGCAGTTCGTCTCTGGATTCGATCGCGCAACGGAAATTTTCGAAGCTATCCGGCAGACTGTTCAAAAGTAAGAATCTTTGTAGTTCTTCGTGGATCTCGAAATCCATGGCGGCTAGTTTGTCGACTGCCTCGAAGAATCTTGTCACGTGCTCGCGGACGTCATCGTCTTCCTGCATCTTTTGGCGCCCCAATTGCTTGAACAGCGTCGCCTTTCTGGCAGGGCCCTTTGACGCATATATCGACTCCAGTTTGAGCCATATATCTCGCGACGTCTCGCAATGTTTCACGTTTGAAAGTTCCGGGGGGCTTATGGACAAAATAAGATCCGACTTGGCCTTTTTATCGTCGGCTTTCCATGCCTTCAAGGCCGCCTCACCTGAGCGATCTCCTTCCGCTACCTGCGGACGTGGTTTCTCTCCGCTGACGTACTCCCACGTATCGTGCTTCGTCAGTAGGGCTTCTACTTGCAATCGCCACGTGTCGTAGTTCTCCTTCGTGAGGAGCTCGATCCTTGTGGCCATATGCGTCATCGTCGGATGTCCGCCTCGTGCCGTTCTAACCTATACCTCGCCTTGTCTCCTTTCGCTTTATTTTACTCACGTTCTATGCCGCGCCTGGGCCCATAACCTGTTGGGATGTGAGTCGGGATGTATGGCGGAGGTATCGAGTGTTTTAGTAACACGCTTGAGATCCTATACTATCGGACACTTTATATATTCAGTCTTGCTTGTCGGAACTTACATGCGTGCGAGCCACGTGCGGGAGGTCTGACCATAGAGTATACATGATACATAGGTTTGCACACTATCAACATTTTCTAATTATAGTATCTTTATATAGACATTATGTTATGTGTTACATATCACAAATAAACAAAAGACGCTATTAAGAGTTTATGAATAAGCAACCAAAATTAAAAATTAAAAGGAAAGTTAACATTTAACATTTAACATATCTAAATAACTGCTCTGCCTTTCACTTTCTTTCTCATTCACTGTGGTAAATATCAGTATAATAGGAGAGCAGGAGAACTTTTGACAAAGTTACAATCGATCAGAAAACGGAAATCACAATACGAAATCGATCAAGAGAATTGCATAAATACATGTGCGCGAAAATGAGAGATATTATACTTTATGTGTGCATTGTCACATGTCACATTAATTGCAATTAAATATAAGATATAAAAATATTGAAAATTAAATAAGCTATAAGTACAATTGCCATATTCATTACTAAAATGGAAAATATGCGATTCTTGGAATAAAAAATATGCGACATTGATTAGCATAACGAAATTAAATTATTTATCTTGTATTATTAATGTACCAAAATTTCTGCATTACACATTTCCGATAGCACTTGTAGACTCCTGGTGCACCGCGTTTCGCCGGCAGTGAGTTTCGATCGATTCAACATAGCTTATCAAGATGTTTATAATACAGTGACAGTTATCGTGAGCCATGGATAATCTAACACGTCCTCCGCGCTGAAACGAAGTTCTGGCTGTGCTTGCAGCATATTCGAGATGAGCTGCTGTGCGGAATCCGATATCGCATCCCAATACGGCGATGTGAATTCATATTGATCGCTCAGAATACGCTCAAATAATTCTTCCTTTTGGTTATCTAACGATACGAATGACGGAAAGCCGCACAGGAGAATATATAGAATTACTTCGGCCGCCCATACGTCAATCTAAAAAACAATATCAAGAGACACAGTTTATATACTGATAATAAAATATAATATTACTTACATATGAACGCAGTGTAATTACCTGTGTAAATTCTGGCTGTCTGTCGTGCCTGGCACTCTCGTCTCTGTAATCGGACGACTTGGAAGTATCTATCGAAGCCACCTACCATAAGAAGCTGCTTGAATTGTTGAGGACTCTGTACCAGCGAGTAAAAGTTACGAGTGGCCTTCACTTGCACACAATACAATTGGACACGGTGCAAACGGACACGGTGCAAATAGACACGATTTTTTGCCCACGGTTCAATTGGACACGGTTCAATTGGACACCGTTCAGTTGCACACCGTGTTATTGCACACCGAAAGATGCGCACCGTTTAGTTGCACACCGAAAGATGCACACTGTTCAGTTGCACACCGTGTTATTGCACACCGAAAGATGCGCACCGTTTAGTTGCACACCGAAAGATGCACACTGTTCAGTTGCACACCGAAAGATGCGCACCGTTCAGTTGCACACCGTGTTATTGCACACCGAAAGATGCGCACCGTTTAGTTGCACACCGAAAGATGCACACTGTTCAGTTGCACACCGAAAGATGCGCACCGTTCAGTTGCACACTGTTCAGTTGCACACTGAAAGATGCGCACCGTTCAGTTGCACACCGTGTTATTGCACACCGAAAGATGCGCACCGTTTAGTTGCACACCGAAAGATGCACACCGAAAGATGCACACTGTTCAGTTGCACACCGAAAGATGCGCACCGTTCAGTTGCACACCGTTCAGTTACGCACAAATTATTGTCACGAAAAGATGTGTTCTGTTTACTTGCTTGTTTCATGTATTCGCATTATTAATTTTAACAGACGGAAGGAAATAAAAATAATAAATTAAAAAAATATATAATTATTGTTCTGGTAATTATTTAGTTTAGGGGCCTCACCTCAAATATCGATGAAATTATGCTCAATCGACGCGTTTTTGCACGATACGAAAGAATCTGGCAGAAAAAAGTGTCGCTCTGCCCCGCGACGCGAGATATTAATCGTTAAAGTTGACAGGAATCAGGTTATGATTCCTGTCATACCGACGACATGTAGCAACACTGAACGTGCCCTGCGGCCACATGCGCATGCTCAGTGGCCGCACGCGCATGCTCAGTGGCCGCACGCGCATGCAAAAGTGCGCCAATTTTAAATGATGAATCAATCGTGCAGAATAACCAAGCATCTCGATTCAAGCAGTTAGGTCTCACGCTGGGAGTTTTTTTAGTTTAATTATGCGAGGGAAGGGGCTCCGCCTGCGGCGGAGCCCCTCCCCCGCCTAATTGCGTACTGTTTACTTGCTTGCATACACATGTACTATACACATATGTTTTATATATACACATGTACTATACACATATGTTTTATATATACACATGTATTATACACATGCGTATAAACAGTACGCAATTAGGCGGGGGAGGGGCTCCGCCGCAGGCGGAGCCCCTTCCCCCGCATAATTAAACTAAAGAAACTCCCAGCGTGAGACCTAACTGCTTGAATCGAGATGCTTGGTTATTCTGCACGATTGATTCATCATTTAAAATTGGCGCACTTTTGCATGCGCGTGCGGCCACTGAGCATGCGCGTGCGGCCACTGAGCATGCGCATGTGGCCGCAGGGCACGTTCAGTGTTGCTACATGTCGTCGGTATGACAGGAATCATAACCTGATTCCTGTCAACTTTAACGATTAATATCTCGCGTCGCGGGGCAGAGCGACACTTTTTTCTGCCAGATTCTTTCGTATCGTGCAAAAACGCGTCGATTGAGCATAATTTCATCGATATTTGAGGTGAGGCCCCTAAACTAAATAATTACCAGAACAATAATTATATATTTTTTTAATTTATTATTTTTATTTCCTTCCGTCTGTTAAAATTAATAATGCGAATACATGAAACAAGCAAGTAAACAGAACACATCTTTTCGTGACAATAATTTGTGCGTAACTGAACGGTGTGCAACTGAACGGTGCGCATCTTTCGGTGTGCAACTGAACAGTGTGCATCTTTCGGTGTGCATCTTTCGGTGTGCAACTAAACGGTGCGCATCTTTCGGTGTGCAATAACACGGTGTGCAACTGAATGGTGCGCAACTTTCAGTGTGCAACTGAACAGTGTGCAACTGAACGGTGCGCATCTTTCGGTGTGCAACTGAACAGTGTGCATCTTTCGGTGTGCAACTAAACGGTGCGCATCTTTCGGTGTGCAATAACACGGTGTGCAACTGAACGGTGCGCATCTTTCGGTGTGCAACTGAACAGTGTGCATCTTTCGGTGTGCAACTAAACGGTGCGCATCTTTCGGTGTGCAATAACACGGTGTGCAACTGAACGGTGCGCATCTTTCGGTGTGCAACTGAACGGTGCGCATCTTTCGGTGTGCAACTGAACGGTGTCCAATTGAACGGTGTCTAATTGAATCGTGTCCAATTGAACCGTGGGCAAAATATCGTGTCTATTTGCACCGTGTCCGTTTGCACCGTGTCCAATTGTACTGTGTACAAGTGCACCGGTCCCAAAGTTACCCGGTTGACTTGTGGGCACTACAAATTCTTGCGCACCCTGAACACGTTTACGATATATATCTACGTACACTTCTATATCGCCCGTTTTCATTCTCTTATTCTGCTGACTACTTTCAGGTCTCGGCACGACTTTGTCTACTACGCTCATGACTTTTGAAAGACAAGTTCTGTATAATTTCCACCAAATCCTTTCTCTGAAATCATTAAAAGTTTCAACGTTTTACACATTTACCAAAGACTTCAGTATATATAAAATAATGACTGCTCGCATACATCTTCCGGTATAAGTAACTGCGTTGATCCATAGGAGTCTCTTAACGTTATAAACTTCCTCATTCTCTGGAATTCCTTCAGCCTCCAACCGCTTAATCTCGCTTCTTCTCCAACATTTTTAAGTGTCAGCTGGCCATACGTATGCGTTCTCAGGACGTATATCTACTATGGTCGGTAAAACAGGCTCCTTTGTCAATGGCGCTAACCTGCCAACAACTAAATTGTGGACACAAACTACTGAAATTGCAGATTGATTCTTCAGCAGATCAAAACACTTAGAAACTTACGTTTGCTTTACGTAGATTACTTATCAGTGGCCATATGTAGTATCTTGTCACGATTTTCGTGTAGCTAAGCACGATTCTATTTCATACAGTCATTCACAAAATCATTATCCCCTTTGTTCTTTTCTCACCTGTCGTTTAAGAATTTATCTGTTATATGTATATTTTACATATACTACGTTTACGCGAGCATTACTTCTGTAGTAACTTACGACTTATGATAATTCACTCGTTTACGCGGAGTAAATTATCGTAAGTTACTACAAAATCCCGTTTACGCGAAGGAAAATTTTGTTTACGCGAAGGAATTATCGTAAGTTACTACAGAAGTAACACTCGCGTAAACGTAGTAATAGTAATATATAAAATAATAGATATATAGGATAATGTAAAACAATTACCTTGAATTAATCGTCGCGTCGCGTAAAGAGTCACGGTCGGTCTCGCTCCGCGCGTACTTGGCGCGAGATACTACCGTGTCTCTTGATTCATAGGTTAGGTTAACTGACTGTGACAGCGCGCTGAACGCACTGTCTGCACTTCACGCAGTACACACACGTATACATATGTACATATCGAAACTGGCGATACTAGCACCGCCAGTGTCGAAAAAGTGAAAAGGACGCGACTCCGGCGCCACGAAATGAAAGTGATCCGTAGACGACGTAGACGTATCTTAATAAAAAAATTTCATTTGGACTTTGCATCGCAATATCTCCGCTCGTAGGGCACGTAGCGGAAAAATAAAAACACTTATATTATAAATCGACCCCAAGCTATCGATCAAGCCTACTTAGAACTTGATCTGTTCACTCGTTATTGAGATCTCAACATCTCGAGTACTCGCAACTCGTCGCGTCGCGTAAAAAAGAGTCACGGTGCGTCTCGCTCCGCGCGTACTTGGCGCGAGACACTACCGTGTCTCTTGATATATAACTGCAATCTTAAATTCAGCAAATGGTTACGAGGATACCGCAATACCTATATAATACTAGAGACTCTTTAATCAGACAGTGCCACTGGACTAAACGACAATAATGAAGATATAGACTTTAGGATGTATAATAACGAATATCATATTGAAAACGAAAGAAATATGGTAGAAAGAAACGTTCGTAGAATTGATGCAGATCTTGCACCCGGTAGAAATAAACAGCGACTAATGATTGCAAATTACTTCTTCTGATTTATAAGTTGTTTATCATTCTGTATCGTTCTGTCCCATAAGGGAGCCACTTTTGATTGCTTAGCCATTTTTCGTCACAGAAAGAAAAAAGAAAGAGATATAAGAGAGAAAGAGAAAACGATATACATTAATATCGCTTTATCTTTCTCTCTTATATACTGTTGCGCCCGAGCCGAGACGCCCGGTAGAATCCCGAAAGGCAGCCGCGAAGCGCTGCCTGACAACGTTCCTAACGACGAGCCGGTCGTTGTTTATTGACATATGTCGACATTCAGATTATCCGTCGGGCCTTCGAACCGTACAGACGTGTTCACGAGCCATTGTTCTTAATCACATTACTGCATTAAACGAGTTCTTTTCTATTTGGGAGTATTTATTCCCGGTAACGGGATTGCGCGCCGCGTTCGCGAGTGAGTGCGTGAGTGTGTGTGCTGCAAACGCGCGGTCGAGCGTAACAATACTATAATTATATTTTTCTTTTTTTTCTTTGACGAGAAACGCAAAAAACGCATAATTTATGCAAAAATGGATTTGGAAGACGTTGTAATAAACGCACCGATTATGAACGCTTTGGAAAATATGGACATTCCAGAGAGAAGAAGACGAAGATTTCATATCCGGGAAGATCCTTCCGAATTAAGTAACAAAGAATTTGTGAAATTATTCCGACTTAATAAAGCTGCTGCGACAAATTTAATAGAAATTGTTGAGCCACATTTGGCTCCTCAAACGAGAATATCTGCTATATATTCTACAACAAGTTGAGATCAATCAAAAGTGGCTCTTTTATTAAGAAACAAAATAAAGTAATAAACCGTAATACTTGTATTTTTATATAAAATCTTTAAAATTAACTGAACTTAATCTCATTAATTTCATCTAACAATTAAATTTTGACAAGTTTAAGAGATCATAAATGCCAGTCTCTGATTAGAGAGTCTCTATACAATACTATCTTTTTTACTTACTATATTAACACGTATTACACCTCTCCGCACTATTAGCTATCCTTTCCTTTGCTTCTACAGATCGTTGTAAATATTCTAATCTCGCTTTATAATATTCTTTTTTCATTTCGTATGTTTTTTCGTAAACATTGTTCAATTTTGTTGATACTTCAACAGTATTTCTTAATTCCTTTTTTACCGTGTTTACTGTTTTCTTCCGATTTGAGGTTTTATCTTGTTCACAAGATTTTGCATTCATTGACATTTCAATGTCCTGAAAGATTTTACCTACCTTAGAAGAAAGCTGTTTAACATCTGTATCATTGCTTTGTATTTCATTAATATTTTTCTTTTCATGTGAAACTTTCTTGGAACTGTTGTCTACAACTGCTTTTGTTTCTCGAGAAACTAACTTATTGCAGTTATTATCAGAATGTGAGGTAGAAAGAACAATATGTGAGGCTACATCTTCTTCGTATTCGTTTAAATACTCCACATCCATTACATCATCCTGCAAAGCAAATATGCATTATGTTCAATAAATATTATTTTTATAAAATTTATGAGCATATATGCACGCACACACACACATACGCACGCACACGCTTATGTATAAAAGTAACAACATATAATTTTGTATAATTTTTAAATTGTAGTATCTTAATTATAATTTTAAGTTATATATAGTAATTGTATATACATATATGTATACACAATTACTATAACTTAATTGTAATTAAGATGTAATATAACAAATATATTTGATACCTATCTCACTTTATTAGTTGATATTGTTACGTCCGGGGTGATTTCGGAACGTCGGAGTGGGTTTACGCTAACCGAAGTATTCAATCTGTTTCACTACGTTAAGAAGAAGTCGAAGGTAAGTGAGATTCAGCTATTTTTTCTTTCGCGGCTTGGGCCGCGCTACACTCGCGAAGGAGGACACGAATTTTCTGGGTTAAGATTTCCGTCTGCACGATTCTCGGTTTCGTGCTGTCTTTGACGGGCGGAGACGGCTGTCGCGAATCGGGGGCGTCATGAACGTCTGGGGGAGGCTCGACTGTTACGGAACGAGACGGAACATCGAAAATACTCGGGTCGAATTCACCGGCCGTATGATATGCGCGTCGGAGCCTTTTTAACTGGTGGGCTTGTCCGGACGTACCATTGGTTACGACAGACTTACCTTACGATAAGTAAATTATAGTTCAGATTCCTATTTAATGTGTATATGTCGCCTTCCTCCGTATTTGTGTCCTAGTCTTGTGTGTATATATTCTCGTGGCAGTGGATGTAGTTGTGTAGCCTTGAGCGGTAACGGGTAATTAATGATTCGATAATGCGTAATTCTTAATCTAATTTTATTTTACATATTTTAGGAACAGAGGGAAGCTGAGATCAGAGAACGCCCTGCGGGAGACGCGCATCTGGTTAAGGAGCGGTCGAGAACGCCCTGAGAGAGGCGCGCATCGGCGTGAGGATCGGTCGAGAACGCCCTGAGAGAGGCGCGCTTTGTCTGGTGGGTATCGGTTTAAGGATCGTCGAGATGTAAGTAACGAAATTGTTTTGTGATGTACTGCAACTATTTTATTGTTGACCACACTCTTGTTTCCTTTTACAGGCGGAATCTCGGCTGATTCAATATCGGTGCCCGCGGGTAAAAGGCACGGGTCGATGAACGCGCCCGCGGCTAAGTTCCTGCGAGGAATAACGCGCCCGCGGCTAAGTTCGAATGACGAATTCGCGCTCACGGCTAAGTTCCTTCGACTCACGATGCTCTCGGATAATAATGCGGAAACCGATTGCTTAAACCGAATACAGAGTACCGAATGAATTGAATGCCCGCTCCGCAGGGCCTGTATACATACCCCTAGTTCGGTGGTGTCCCGGGGTAAGGGACTAGGGTTCACGCGTGTACGCGAGACCGTCACGTGAGACTGTCCGAAAATCGCGTGATTTTCCGAGAGCGACCTGTGCCGGTACAGACAATTAATATTACACGCTTAATAAAGGAACTTATCAATTTATACGCTACATTATGTTATTTCCACGTTCCTATACTTATATTATACCTTAACTATAATACAATACTTATACGAATTTACACCACTATTAACAGACGTTCTATGATTTTACAATAGTATCGACATTATCAACATTATGCGCGTTGCGACACGAACACGCGGCATATTAATCCTCGCTGTTCGTTACAATATACATAGATGGTAGGGATTCGATTGACCATGTTGCGATTGACCACAGCCACTCACAATGACTGGTGCCTAAAGTTTTTCTACTAGAACAGCCCTGTGAATGGACTGTAGTTAATCGTAACATGATCTATCAAACCCCTACCGATATATGTAATAAGAAAAATATGTAAAAGTTTTTTGTTAAATAAATAAAGAGTGAGTGTAAAGCTAATGTTTTTATCTCCAAAGACATATACATTCCTCAGAATGTTAAATCATGTCGACATCATTTAGATGATCGAGGTTTTTTGCTACCACCACTGTTACTTGGTTTGCAATTTATTAATAGACCGTATGTGATCACAGGACCAGAACTCCAAGTATTTTTGCAAGCTCTGCGCAATGTAGCAATAAGTATGACGCGAATTGATGACGAGAACAGCTTAACAGATGAGGAATTCGAATGTTTCTGTCCTATAACAAAAGATCAATTCAGAGAACTATTTACTTACTGCGACCGAGTTCCTCGTGAAGGTGGTTATAGGTATGTTGATAAAAAAGGACTATTAATGTTTTTGTGTAAAATGCGGCAAGGGCTTTCAGATGAATTTCTTTGCGCCATGTTTCAATATCCAAGCAGACAAGCAACAAGTTTAACTATTGCTACTGTAAGACAATCTCTGATGCAGCGTTTTGTACCTGCCAATATTGGATTTGACGCAATAACGCGGGAAAATTATATTGCCAGACATGTAACTGAATTCGCCAATGAATTGTACAACCCAGATCCCCGTACTCCTAGAGTCATTGCTATTATAGATGCCACATACACGTACATGCCGAAAAGTATCAACTTCAGAGCACTTCGACAGTCTTATTCTGTTCACAAAGGACGTCACTTGGTCAAACCGGTATTGATAATTGCACCCAATGGCTGGATTCTTAACATTCAAGGTCCATACTTTTCTGATCATCCGAACAATGATGCTGCTATTTTGCAAAATGAATTTCAGCGCGATGCGGATAGAATGAGAAGATAGTTTCAGGATGATGATATTATTATTGTTGACAGAGGGTACCGAGATGCCATTCCACTGTTTGAACAATTGGGCATTACTTGGAAAATGCCAGCGCTTCTGAATCACAACGAACGTCAGCTCAGCACTGAAGATGCAAACGAGTCGCGGCTTGTTACAAAATCAAGGTGGGTAGTAGAAGCCAGAAACGGACACCTTAGATCAATATTTAAAATCTTCCAGCAGACTGTACAAATTCAGCAGATTCCGTATATTGGAGACTTGTATCGGATAGCTGGTACAATTATAAATAGATATCGCCCTCTTATTTTGATGGAAGGAGCCAATGCTGAATTGGCTCAACGACTACTTGAACGAGCCAGGAAACCGAATGTTGTTCAGACACTTGTAGAAGCTCAGAATCTCCACACAAGAAACGCGCAAAGATGGGTACGTTTGAATGCTGGACAAATACAGGAATTTTAACAATTCAACATTTGAAAGACCTCACATTTGGTATATATCAAGTAAAGCTGGCCCCTTCATATGTGCAAGATACATTACAGCGAGAAGGAGGTTCCCCTGAAGAAGAATTCCAGCTGGAAATGTTACGAGATCAAAACAGACTGCCTCAGCCAGGATTCATGAGAGTTCGAGTATTTTCTCGATTTCGTAATGCTACTAAACATCAGCTTTGGATAGCATATATACCAACTGATGAGGAAAATGAACAAGTGGAGGATGAAGAAGATGAGAATGATAATCATATACGAGGTTATTATTGTTCCTTCAAGTCCGGTGCTCGGACTGTTGGAACATGTGCACACATTGCAAGCGTTATATGGTTCTTGGGATATGCACAACATCAAGAAAACGTCCATTATCCATCCAGGAAACTAATCGAGTCCGTACAAGATGCAGGAAATAGACCACGCTACTAAAAAGTAAACAATCAACCGTGATACTCCATTGTGAGTTACAATGCCTGTAAAAATGTTACAAAAATCAGCCCTTTTAAGGGCTACGTGATGTATAAAATCCGATCGCGCAACCTCCACGTGGTATACATCGGGTAATGCTGATGCCGACGGTTCTTGGGTTATATTTAAAAATACATATCCAAACTCCCTTTTACCCACTGAATGCAAAGAAGAGTTGCGGTGGTTCAGTCTTCATTGGCTTCATAACTAAATAATGAAACGGTGTTAAGACATCCTGCCTAGTTAAACAGGAATCAAGAGACACGGTAGTGTCTCGCGTCAAGTCAGAAAAATTCATCAAAAGCTTCATCATCACAGGAAAGCGAGACCGACCGTGTCTCTTAACGCGACGCGACGGGTTGCGAGTACTCGAGATGTTGAGATCTCATATAACGAGTGAACGGATCAAGTTTTAAGTAGGCTTGATCGATAGCTTGGGGTTCGAATTGGGGGGGTATCTCCTATAACATTTTCCGCTACGTGCCCTACGAGCGGAGATATTGCGACGTAAAGTCGAAAATGTGAAATTTTATTAAGATACTACTCCTCCTCCTAACGCCGACGTCTCTCGACCAATCAGAGGACTCAGAGAAATGTCACTTTCACTTTTTCGACACTGGCGCGCTACTATCGCCAGTTTCGAAATTGGTATGTTCTTATTACGTGTGCGTACTGCGCTCAGTGCAGTTAGTGCAGTTAGCCGGTTCAGCGCGCTGACAGTTAGTTAATAAATAATAACCTAGAAATAGTGACGAATTGACGATCGTGAACGTCGCCGTATGATAGTGATAGTGTATAATATACGTGTGTGTGCTGCGTGCAGTGCAGACAGTGCGTTCAGCACGCTGTTACAGTCAGTCTTAACCTATCATCAAGAGACACGGTAGTGACAACCAAATACGCGTGGAGCGAGACCGACCGTTACTACGTTTACGCGAGCGTTACTTCTGTAGTAACTTACGATTATAAACATGTACTGTTTAATGCTTATATGATCCCTAATACTACAAAAAGAAATGATATCACAACAAAATTACCTTTTTAAAAAAAAGGTAAAAAAAAGGCGTCAAGTCACACTCGTTCGAAGAAAGTGGTTATCTCAAAAAAACCGATGAGGTATCTTTGTACCTAAAAAAACCTGATGTGGTATGTTTGTATTTTCACAAAAATAAATGATATCTATAAATTGCGCCAAGTAAAAAATGAATATATATTCCTCGGAAAAATAACTGTTGTATTATTTTTCATATTATTAAAAAAAATTTCGTACAAAAACTTGACGCTGTTCACAACAAAATTACCTTTTTTAAAAAAGCAGCGTCAAGTTTTTGTACGAAATTTTTTTTAATAATATGGAAAATAATACAACAGTTATTTTCCGAGGAATATATATTCATTTTTTACTTGGCGCAATTTATAGATATCATTTATTTTTGTGAAAATACAAACATACCACATCAGGTTTTTTTAGGTACAAAGATACCTCATCGGTATTTTTGAGATAACCACTTTCTTCGAACGAGTGTGACTTGACGCCTTTTTTTTACCTTTTTTTTAAAAAGGTAATTTTGTTGTGATAGCCATATACCGCAATTTTGACGCTCTGTATCTCGGAAACTAGCGGTTTTTGGACTTCGTGCCCATTGGAGCTTTTGATCAGAACATTACAAAGAACAACATAGTGAAGTTTCAGCGAAATTGACCGGGAACCAATTTCTCGTGATTTGGTGCGGGGTCCTTTATATGTGTAAATATTATTCTATATAGTAAATAAATGATTCATCTTACTTGAATAATTATATGTTTACCGTCAATGACACTTATACAATGTGAAAAGTTCCATTTATCCTCGAAATTATTTGCTATTGTTAGCCATTTGTCCTTCACCAACGGGTTCCTACCTTGCCGAAGCCTGGGGGCGGGTGTGCGTGGTTCGCGAGGCGCGGGGACGACGTAACCGCTCGTCGGACCCGGTGTTCTCGGGGGCTGCGGGTGGCCGCCCTGAGGCGGGTGGGGGGGGGGCTTAAGGGTGCGCACGGGGATCACCCCCTCAGGGGTGTAGCCGGGCGCGCCCGACCAAAAGGAACCCCCCAAGCCAAGGTGTGAGCAACCGTGCTGATGACTGCGTGGCACAGGGGTGCTGCGTCACAAACGGTGCCTTCCGGAAACCGGGCGACCTCCAGGAGTAATCCCTTCGAGGGCAGCCAAGCCCCTACAGAAAACAGGAGCAGATGGAGGGGAGTAGCGGCGCTGAAAAGCCTGCTCCAGAACCGAACTCTGCTTCTGTAGCAATGCAAGAGACGGGGGAGCGAGCATCCGCTGGGTCGTGCAAACGGCTCAGATCGGAAAAGAGCACACCCAATCCCAGCACTGCACAGCTGGGCAAAAGGCCTAAGATCGCTGTAGATCAGAGGACTTTTGCCCAGACAACATCCGGCCTAGTTAGGGTGGCCATGGTACCCATGGAATATCCCGAACGAAAGCTGGACGACCAAGAGGCTGCTCTTTTGAAGGAAAAGGTGAGGGGAAGTATCCTCAGCATTGCAAGGGGTACTAAAGCTCCCACCTTCAAGGGCACCTCAGATAGGGACGGTGCAGTCATTTTTAACTGCACCGATGTAGAAACCGAAGAGTGGCTTCGAAGCCTAACTTCGGTAATAGATTTAAACGGGGTCCGGCTGCGTGCAATGCGGCTTGATGAACTGCCTAGGAGGCATCGAGTGGTAGTGCATGTAGAGGACCCTAAGATGCCTGTCAAGGAAGCGATAGAGCTACTTGACAGGCAAAATAAGGGACTCCAAGCCGCGGACTGGGTGGTCGCGAGGGGCAGCGAGAGAAGGGATGCCACGAGCACCCACTTTGCTGCTCTTATTGGGGAGGGAGCGCTGAGGGCTCTTAAAGCGCTCAACTTTAAACCCTTCTGCGGACTCGGCCAGGCGACGATTAAGTTGCCTGGAAGTGATCGCGGAGGGGCATCAAGCAAGAAGGAGGACAAGACGGCACTGCCTAAAGAGTAAAGATGACAGATTCAAATGTCCCCTTCATTCAAATTAACTTGCATCACAGCAAAAGCGCCTTGGCGGTACTAGCCAGGTGCGCAGCTGGGATGCACACAAAGCACTTATTCCTCATCCAGGAACCGTGACGCATTAAGGGACACATTAGGGGTCTGGGTGGTTGTGGTAAGTTATTTAAAGCCGACAATGCAGAACGACCAAGGGCCTGCATTGTGACAAAAGAACTAGACGCTTGTCTATTTCCACAATTCAGTGACTTAGTCGCTGTAAAACTGAAACTTAAAATGGACGACGGGGGGGGTCAGGGATCTGATAGTGGGGTCTGTTTATATGCCCTACGATTCGGAAGAACTGCCCCCCCCCCCCCCCAGAGAAACATAGTAGTGGCTTATGCAAAGGAAAGAGGGCTAGAACTACTCTTGGGGTGCGACGCGAACTCAAATCATCTGATGTGGGGGAGCACCGATATAAACTCAAGAGGGGAAAGCCTACTTAACTTTGTTATGAACACTGACTTACAATTGTTTCGACGGCCAGTATAGTACGAGATACGTGTATACGCTTCGACGATCCCCGAGAGACTGCCTCGAGCTGTGTGTCTCTCATGGGCTCCCTACCATCGCGCGCTACCCCCACTCCGCTACCTTTCCTTCTCGAACGTTCGCCGCTGCGTAGATAATCACGCGATTTTCTCGTGCGGACGTTCTGGAACGTTCCCATGGAAATTTCCACGGTAATTGCGTTGCAGATACTTCGCTCCCTTGGTGCCGCTGCACCAGGTTTCGCCGACTGGCCGATTTCGTCTGCCATCGACGCCAACCTGTGCACCTCCTTGGAGATGACCCTTATGACGCTCCTGGCCAACTTCCTTGTAGAAGATGTCCAGGTACAAAGTTGGTCGCCGGCCGTTGACGCCGACCTTACAGGGGTGGCTCTCTGGACCTGGTAAACGTTATTTCAGAACCCTTCCTCGGAGAAGAGGTCGACGTAACTAATTTGCGTTCCCGCACGGTGGGCTTGACGCCGACCCTATATTCGCGCGTACTAGGTACTTTCTTTCGGTTTTCTGACGTCTCGTCTTGGAGAAGACGTCCGCGTGTCGAACTTCCTCCCCATCGCAGTTACCTCAACGGCGACCCATCTACCGGGTCTCCCAGGTGCGGGATTGCGCTATTCCGTCGGTTTTTCCTGAAGAAGACGCTCGGTTTCGGATTTCGCCTCCGCGTCCTCGGACCTTGACGCCGACCTGTTTATCGCGTCTTCCAGGTGTCGAACATTGCTCTTAGCTCGGTCCTACCCGTAGAAGTCGTCCCGTTTCGGAGTTCTTTTACGAGCTATCGGGCTTTGGCGCCGACCTATCTATCGTGTATACTAGGAATCGGACATTGATTTTATCTCAATTCTACCTGTAGAAAGTGTCTCGTATCGGAACTTATTAACGCGTTATCGGACTTTGACGCCGATCTGTTTACCTTGCGTACCGAGTGTCTGGGATTGCCGTCACGTTTCTTCTCCCTGAAGATTACGTGTGGCTCTTGCCTTTTACGCGTTTTTGTCGCCGATTCCAACGCGCGTAACTTAAATCATTTATTTAGAGCCGAAAATGAAACTGAAATGAAAATTGAACCGGCGTGGACCATGTGGTCTTAACCAAAACGGAATTAACTTATGCTAATTAGCCTCGCGGGCCTGTCGCTTATAACTACCTTAATACTATTAATGCATATGACGCCGGACGAGCTTCGAACTTCTACTTAGGAAAAGAAAATAAATTTAGCAGTATTTCTAAACAAAACGCAAACAAAAGTGAGTCTATCTTTTCATAATCGTAATGCTCGTCCTCGGAGCGTTTTCATCGAGTCCCGTTTATTTCGAGCTCGGATTCGTCACCGGTCTCCGGACTGAGAAATTCGTCATCCGAAGGCCTATCCTTGTATTCTGGGCCCCCTGCGCTACTGGGGCTCAGGAACTCAACCCGACGCTGCTCGCCGCCGTCTGGCGCCTCTGCTTGTGACGGTGCTCCGGCGGTGGTTAACCCCGGTGTCTCGTCTGGAGCTACGTCGGTCGTCACCTGCGATAGCAGATCCGGCATGTCGCGAACCACTATCTGGCTCTCCGCTCTCTCGGTCTCCGCCCTCTTGGCCGTTAGCATGCGCACAGCCTCAACCGACAGCGTGTGCAACATTACCTTCGGCGATCGCTTGATCGCTGGGCGCGACTTGGGAGTGTGCGGTCGCAAGGTGCAGCTGAAACGGACGGGAGGTTTTGTTGTCCTTCCTGCTCTGGTTTGATTTGCTCGTTCTCCTATGGCTGGCTGAATTGTGTGTTCGTCTTTTTCTTCTGTCAGCGTGTATGCTGGTTTCAGTCGAGACGTTGATGGCCCTTCCTTTGATTCGTAATTTGAAGGTCTTTTCGCCTCTGTTGAGTACCTCGTATGGTCCATCATACGGAGGTTGTAGAGCTCCGGTTGGCGCATCCTGTCGCAGGAAGACTTTTGGTGTAGTCTGCATATCTCTGAAGATGAATGTGGCGCTGTGACTGTGACGCTTGAATTTTGGGATAGTTGTTGTATTTTTCGTCGCAGTTTGGTGATCAGATCCTCCGTGTCTGCTTTGCTGGCCGTCTCTCGTTTTTCCAAGAACTGTCCTGGTAGTCGGATAGGCTCCCCGAAGACTAGCTCGGCTGGAGTCGCGCCTAGATCTTCCTTCCATGCGGCTCGGATCCCCATCAGCACTATTGGTAGCACCTCGGTCCAATCGGTTGTCTCGTGGCATTTAATGGCAGCCTTCATTTGTCGATGGAATCATTCTACCATCCCGTTTGCTGCCGGGTATGCGTTGGTATATAGGTAGTTCCTGTCAACTGCGTCAGTCTTTTAAACAGGTCGGCTTCGAATTGACGTCCTTGATCTGTTGTTATTCGAGCTGGAGTGCCGTATCTCGTTATCCATTCCTTGAATAGGCGTTCTGCTACCGTCTCTGCCGTTATGTTTGGTACCGGATTGCTTCGGGCCATCTCGTGAAGCGATCGATGATCGTCAGGCAGTATTTGTGTCCTTTTGATACTGGTAGTGGTCCGACTAAGTCGATGTGTATGTGCTCGAATCTCTTTGTTGGCATTTTGAAGTTCCCTGTCGGTGAGTTGATATGCCGTGTGACTTTGACATTGGTTGCATGATTGTGTTCATGTTCTGCAATCTTTTTGTATTCCTGGCCAGACGTATCTCTCTGTTATCATCTTGGTTGTTGCCTTTACTCCTGGATGTGCCAGACCATGCAAGGATTGAAAAACTTGCTTTCTATATGGTTTGGTCATGTATGGTCGAGCTGTTAGCGTAGATGTGTCACAGATTATCGTTGTTTTACTTCCTGGGATGGCAATCTTTTTAGTCGCAGCGAGCTGTCGGTTTCTTTTATTTCTATTAATTCCTGGTCCTCTTCCTGTGCTTAGGCCAGGGCTTCTAGCTCGACTGCTTTCTGTATTGCTTCTATTCGTGACAGTGCATCGGCTACGATGTTGTCCTTCCCGGACACATGTCGTATATCCGTTGTGAACTGAGCTACGAATTCTAGATGTCGAGCTTGTCGAGGTGAGCTACGTAGAGGATCTTGTGCTAATGCGTGCGTTATCGGCTTGTGGTCCGTGTATACTATGAATTTTCATCCTTCCAGCATGTGTCTGTAGTGTTTTATCGCTGTATATATGGCCAGGAGCTCTCGATCGTACGGGCTGTATTTCTTCTGTGCTTCGCTTAGTTTCTTGCTCAGGAAAGCCAGTGGTTGCCAACCTTTGTCTGTTTTCTGTTGTATGACTGCCCCGATTGCTATGTCGGAGGCGTCCGTTGTCACTGCGAGTTCTGCTTTTGGGTCTGGATGTGGTAGCACTGTTGCTCTTGAAAGGCTGTTCTTACAGCTTAAGAAGGATTCTTCCGTTTTCTGCGGTCCATGAGACTAGTGTCTTGCCTTTAGTCTTGGTTCCTTTTAACATCTCGTTCAGTAGGGCTTGGTCCCTTGCTGCTCTTGGTATAAACCGGCGGTAAAAGTTTATTGTTCCCAGGAATTGGCGTAGCTGTTTCATCGTTTGCGGCTTTGGAAAGTTCTTTATGGCTTCCACTTTCTCTGGTAGCGGAGTTGTGCCTTCTGCTGATACCTTGTATCCCAGGAATTTCACTTCCTTCTTTCCCAATACACAATTTGCTGGGTTGATTTTATTCCGTAGTCTTTCGAATAGTTGTCTGAGGTGATCTCGATGTTCTTCTTCTGAGTTAGATGCTATGAGGATGTCGTCTATGTATGCATAGCAGAAGTCTAAACCTCGTAGTATTTCGTCTATCAATCTTTGAAACGTCTGTGCCGTGTTGCTGAGTCCGAAAGGCATGAATATGTATTCATATAGCCCGAATGGCGTGGTGATTGCCGTCTTCGGTATATCCATCCTGGCAATTCCAGCTCCAATAGCGTATATTAAAGTTGTTGCGGTTAAAAAGCTCGTAGTTGAATCTGTGTCGCACACCGTCGGTTCACCGCTCGCGGTGTGTAACTGGCGTGATGTGGGACGTCCTACCGGTGGGCTTAGCCTCGCGAGGGGCGGCCCAACTAATATCCCGTCGCGGTGCTCTTTACTGAGTGTCGAGTCGGGCCGGTACGTTTACTTTGAACAAATTAGAGTGCTAAAGCAGGCTATCCTCGCCTGAATACTGCGTGCATGGAATAATGGAATAGGACCTCGGTTCTATTTTGTTGGTTTTCGGAACCCCGAGGTAATGATTAACCCTATTTCCTCCAACGTTTTTTTCGTCCGCATATTCCTCCAACCATGCACTTTCGAGTCGCACGTGTTTTTTATAATGTTAATAGCTTTGAAAAATTCCCCAAAAATTATTATAATATCTTTGTACCTGCGAGCAAAATTCAATTCAATCTTTAAATAGCTAGGAATGTATTGATTATTGATTAATTATCCGATTTCTGATGGGGAGACGATTCTCAGGCCGCGGTTCGCAGGGCATAGAATTACACCTAGTGATAAGACCTTCCTCCTCCTTTAAGACAAAGAAGTGGTGAGAAGCTCGCGCGGGGGGTTCTTGCCACTTGAGTATAAATAAGCGCGAAAAATTGTCTTACAGTTCAGTTTATTCAGAGTTATTGTTGGGAGTCAGTAGTTTACTGTCAGTCAATTAATCATTTTCTTGCGACTGTCATTACTTGACTTAATTAATTCTGAGACAGATCTTAACAAATTTTTAACCAGATCTTAAATAACTGTAGAAAATTCTTCTCTAAATAAAGGTAATTTTAATTTAAATTCTGAAACCAATTTTAAATAAATCCTTTGATCCAACATACTTAACTGTCGCTGCCAAATAGCGTGGCAACAGTAATTTCCTGAATCTTGTCGCTGCCAAATAGCGTGGCAACAGAAATTTCCTGACTCTTGTCGCTGCCAAACAGTGTGGCAACAGCAGTTTTCCTCTCCTTAACTGTTGCTGCCAAAGAGTGGCAATAGCACTACCTTTAATCTACATTCATGCCCAGAAAGGGGGCAAAAGGTCCCAAGTTAAAAGATTAAGATATCAAATAAAACAAACCATTCAATTTAATCAAGATCCCTTTCCATTATTTCTCAAATAAAGAAATTAGAAGCTGAAATTCAAAATAATAAAATTCGCACTCCATATAAATTATCCCTTTGGATTTTGAATTGATTTTCCAAATTTTTATTTAATAAACAAATCTGATCCTCGTTATAAAAATATATAAATCGTTTTCTCTTCGGACTGGATTAATCGCACACCTGGTCCAAATCCCGGTAAATAACTTAAATGTTTTGACCCAAACACGGACGAATAAACTTAACTTTGACAGAACGTGACATAAATTTTTGGTGACAGCGGTGGGATACTAAAGGTTGTGTGAAAAGGAACAAAAGCAAACAGTGATAAAGTAAATAAACAAAGATGATTCGTACGCCACCAACCGAAACAATGGAGCAGCGGGTAATATTACAGGAGACATGGACATCGAAGTTACGAAGGACCTTGGCTCACCAACAGCAAGTAATTCAACAATTACAGCAATCGCAAAGTTCAACGACCACAAAGTTCAGGAACGGCGGTCATAAATGAAGGAACACTAGTAATTATTTGCACTTTTCAATCAGAGATGCATTAGAGGCAGTACCAAATTTTGATGGAGGAAACATTCCTTTCGTATATTTTGTCGAGGGTTGTGAGGAAGCACTCAGCATGATCACACCGACGCAAGAAATAAATTTAGTTCGTGCAGTGCGTAACAAATTAAAAGGGGACGCACATAGATCAATTCTCGGGAGAACTTTCATAAAATGCAAGAACTAGTAGAATTTTTGAGACTAATACGGACCTAGAGAAACAGTTTGAAGCTCAGGGACGGTTAGCTTATTTATATCAGAAAAGGACGAAAAAGTAGTCGCGTATGCAAATCGTATCCGAGAATTAGGGAAGCGAATACTTGATGCACAAAGAAGGGAGTCAGGACAGATAAGTTCAGAATTTCGAAATTCAATTGAAAATCACTTAAAGACAAGTTTTTTCCGCGGTTTAAATAAAGAAATTATAATATCAAAAGAAGGAACGTTCGAAGAGGTTGAGAGTCGTGCAATCGATGCTGAAAAGAATTGGAGACAATAAAATGAAAGAAACGTTGTGCTTGCTGAAATCCACACAGTGAAAAACGAGCTTCAACACGACGTATAGAACTGAAGTCGTAACCTGTCATTTTGTCATAAAAGGCCATACAGCA
>JASTWL010001054.1:0-56634 GCA_035220575.1 Temnothorax rugatulus
CGAGGTAAGGAGACATATTTTTAGGCCTGTTCCTTTCAGCTGAACTTCTTGCGCACGGTTCATCTTTTATCTTTTTCTCTCCAACGTGAAAAGAAAAAGAGGAAGGATGAACCGTGCAGAAGTTCAGCTGAAAGAACAGGCCCTATATCAATACCTAGAAAAATTCAATGCATACAATCAACGTGTGTAATAAATCGTGTATCTTTTAAACGCATGTTAAAAGATATCTTTACGACTTTACGATGTGGTTTTGTAAGGCTTTGTCGTCAAACATCTTGAATATGCGGAATATAATTTTTTCTCTTTTTATGCAGTTTAAAATTGGACGCGCAAGAGACAACGACGAGATCATATTGGATATCAATATATCTAGAAGACACTGTGTCTTTAGATGTGAAGGTGATGACGAATGGACGATTAAGGATGTAAGCTCTACCTTAACATTTGTCAACGACGTTGCCATTCGTCCCGGGATAGAACAAAAAATCTATCCTGGTGATATGATACAATTTAGGTCCCAATGGGAATGTTCAAATATCAATTTACTTTTGCCGAAAGAGATCATTGTGCTAAGAAGCCGCGTATAGACGAGAAGATACTCGACACTGTTCTTGTAAAGCAGAAAACGTTTGCCGAAAGTCAAGAATGCCAGAGGAAAGAGCTTAAAGATAAACTTGAAACAAAGCAAAAAGAGCAGGTCGAATTAAAGCAACAGCTCGAAGATCTGTTGACGCAACAAACCATGGCTAAAGACGATAAGGAGAATTTATTAAAACAAATTACAACATTGGAAGATAAATAAAGGCGTGTAATACACAGGAAGGACATTTGAATAACATGTATTCTCAGTTATTGGAGAAGTTGGAGAACGAAAGGCTGCAGTTTGAAGTGAGGCTAAACGAGGAGAAGCAGAAGTGGCAAGAAGCGTTAGACATGAGCAAACAAGAAAAAGAGATGTTAGAGTTAAAATGAGAGATCAAATGGAGAAATGGAGAGAGGAGCAGCAAGCAGAATGGAAAAGGATGATGGAGAACAAGGTAAGGAAGAGAAGACATTCAGGCCCAGTTATTGAATGAGAAGACCATGTTAGAAGCGAGATTGAAAGAAACGGAGAAAGCTTTAAAGGGAACAGGAAACAAAAGCAGAAACTTCACAGGCGATATTGAATGGTATGTTCTATAATAAATTTTATACAAATACACTGATTATTTACATAGTGCTATTTTTTAACGACGTACTTTTTGATTTGACAATTTATGCGCTACTGAATCTTGGTCTTTTTTCAGCAAACACATCAAACGAAACTATCGCAAGTACATCAGAGTGTATATTTTTAAATTTGGATCAATACGAGGTTCCTGAATATGAAATAATAGATACGATAGATCTGACTGCGATAAGTCAAAATATTCTGGAGACTAATATTAAGGAAAACGTTCTTGGAAAAGTGAGCGACATTATGGATGAGCAGTGACGTGTACCATATGCTCGGAATTATTTGTGAAAGCTTCGACATTAGGTTGCGCGCATACGTTCTGCAATCACTGCATAAAAATGTGGAATAAAAAACGGAGAGATTGTCCCGTCTGTAGGAAGCCAGTAGTATCGATGACCAGATCGTTAGTTTTAGATAATTTTATTGAGAGTATGATCGAAAATTTGCCCCCCGAACTTAAAAATAGGAGAAAGGAGATTATACAAGAAAGAGAAGGTAATGGATTCTGTTAATTATAATAATATTTCTTATTCATTCATGCATTCATGGCACTCTTTAATTGACTGTATTTAATTTGTCTAATCTAAATGTACTTGTGTTTCAGTATTAGTTGCAGGAAAGAAGAAACGGTTTTAAAGCGCGAGTTGGATGAAACGCAAGAGAAGACGGATACTATAACATTTTAATTTTTAACTTTTATGTTAATTATATCTTAAGAAGAATATTTGTTACTGTCTAGTTAGTCGATAATCTGTACTGAGTGTTGGTGAAGTTTTGCTCTCTAAGTGCTCTCGAAAATTTTCAGGTCTTTTTATAAAATGAAATATTTAAAACATCTTATTTGTATTTTGCCATTTTATTAATTTGCATTGTCATATAATAGCTATAAAGTATGCTGTTGTATGTGATTAATGAACTATTTTTATAAAACATTTTTCTACTTATTATCTTATGTTCTTATACTTTGTATAGATGGAGCGTGTATATCTATACATCCCTTTTCCTTTAACGGAAGTATCTAAAAAATACTTGTCAGAATTGTCTTATCAAGCTCTAAAACCTGCTTCGAGATACATATTCGTGTAATACAAAAAAAATTAATAAAAAGTTGCATAATTCAGAGAAAAATAAATTAATATAGAGCATCTAATATATAAAAATAATAATATAATAATTCTTCGTACTAGATTCTAAACATTTTTGGAATCGGAATTTTAAAATTTTCATTGATAGTACCGCTTTTTTAACTGATTCTATTTTCCTCTTTTTGCCATTTTTGAGAATTTAAAATTTCTGCGGTTCGCATAACCCTTTACTGCGCAGGGTCGACGGTAATTTTCACAATGGCCGCGTTCAGGAAATACGGCTCACACGTCAAGAGGGTCGCCCATGAACGCGGCCATTGATACAGAAGTCGTGTTCGACGATGTCTTAATAAAGTAAGGGACTGTTACTTTTATATGTATATTTGTATATTTGGTAAAACCGTTTCATTGCTGTTTATCATAATACTAACAAGGGAACCTCGCGAACTGGAAAATTCTGATTTTAATGAAACTTTCCACACATGTAGGGGGAGTAAAAAGATGAATTTAGATATTTTTTGTAGCGGCCCAAAAACGGTTTTAAGGGGTGAAACCACTGCTCATATGTAGAGCGGTTTTTTGCTTTTCTCGATATATCTCGAAAATATTTGAGATATCAAAAATGTTTCCTATAAAAGTTTTACAGTAAAATCCCCTCTATTCGACAACATTAATAATATTTTTTAAAAATAATTTTTTAAACAAAATTTTGATTAAAAATTTAAAAAAAAATTTTTTTTTGAAATTTTATTAATGTGGTTGAATAAAGATGTTTTTACCATAAAACTTTTATTTGAAACATTTTTTGATATCTTGAATACTTTCCGAAATATATCGAGAAAAACAAAAAGCCGCTCTACATATAAAGGGTGATTTCGCCCTTTAGAACCATTTTTTGGCAGCAACAAAAAATTTCTAAATTCATCTTTTTACCCCCCCCCCCCTACATGTGTAAAAAGTTTTATAATAAGAACATTTATGTGTATTTAACCGCAACAAATAATTTTTTCCAAAATTTATTTATTTTTGCACCTCTTATTTAAAAAAATATCTGTTGCGTTATTTAATATTATAAAATTGAAAAATGAAGATACTTTTATCCTGAATGTACTTATAATTCTTTAAACAATATTGTAACAATTTTAGCGCTAACTAAAAATTTCTAAATTTATTCATCTGTGTGTGCGTGCGTGCGTGTGTATGTTTTATAAAATATTTTAGTTTTAGATCTCGCGATAGCAGATCTCGCGAGGCTCGCTCCGACGCGCGACGCTCGGCGACCGGACTTGATGGTGGGGCGAGCGTGCAGCGGTTCTTATGCCCGGTCTTCGTGCCCAAACGTCCGGACTCTATTGATGATATTCCCCATAAGACCATACGTGTTGACAGCGTTCCCTAGAATGTATAAGAATATTTATCACAAATATTAGTAATAAATGTTATAATTATCTAGATAACAATATCTTTTACTTACGAACAATTCTTATATTTCATAGTATTTACAATCATGATATTCCTCAAAGAAATGATGCATACAAAAATATTTTTTGCACCAGGAACAACGTATTATGGCAGGTGCATCACATATGGAACAGCGTGGTATTTCTTGTACATCTTTTCCAGAGAAACAAAAATCTACTGGATTTTCAAACTGTGGTGGCCGTTCGTCGATATAGCCACTTTTGAACCAAGCGTATTTAAAAAGATTATGGAATCGTGGAGAGGACAGCTGTATATGCGTTAAGGATTGTAATTTAATGATATTATTTCTTAAATGTAAATTGATATCATAATTTAACAATGTAACGCGATCACTAAATGTCCTCACAAAGTTAAATTACAATCCTTAACGCATATACAGCTGTCCTCTCCACGATTCCATAATCTTTTTAAATACGCTTGGTTCAAAAGTGGCTATATCGACGAACGGCCACCACAGTTTGAAAATCCAGTAGATTTTTGTTTCTCTGGAAAAGATGTACAAGAAATACCACGCTGTTCCATATGTGATGCACCTGCCATAATACATTGTTCCTGGTGCAAAAAATATTTTTGTATGCATTATTTCTTTGAGGAATATCATGATTGTAAATACTATGAAATAAAAGAATTGTTCGTAAGTAAAAGATATTGTTATCTAGATAATTATAACATTTATTACTAATATTTGTGATAAATATTCTTATACATTCTAGGGAACGCTGTCAACACGTATGGTCTTATGGGGAATATCATCAATAGGGTCCGGACGTTCGGGCACGAAGACCGGGCATAAGAACCGCTGCACGCTCGCCCCACCATCAAGTCCGGTCGCCGAGCGTCGCGCGTCGGAGCGAGCCTCGCGAGATCTGCTACCGCGAGATCTAAAACTAAAATATTTTATAAAACATACACACGCACGCACGCACACACAGATGAATAAATTTAGAAATTTTTAGTTAGCGCTAAAATTGTTACAATATTGTTTGAAGAATTATAAGTACATTCAGAATAAAAGTATCTTCATTTTACAATTTTATAATATTAAATAACGCAACAGATATTTTTTTAAATAAGAGATGCAAAAATAAATAAATTTTTGAAAAAATTATTTGTTGCGGTTAAATACACATAAATGTTCTTATTATAAAACTTTTTACACATGTAGGGGGGGGGGGGGTAAAAAGATGAATTTAGAAATTTTTTGTTGCTGCCAAAAAATGGTTCTAAAGAGCGAAATCACCCTTTATATGTAGAGCGGCTTTTTGTTTTTCTCGATATATTTCGGAAAGTATTCAAGATATCAAAAAATGTTTCCAATAAAAGTTTTATGGTAAAAACATCTTTATTCAACCACATTAATAAAATTTCAAAAAAAAAAAATTTTTTTTAAATTTTTAATCAAAATTTTGTTTAAAAAATTATTTTTAAAAAATATTATTAATGTTGTCGAATAGAGGGGATTTTACTGTAAAACTTTTATAGGAAACATTTTTTGATATTTCAAATATTTTTCGAGATATATCGAGAAAAGCAAAAAACCGCTCTACATATGAGCAGTGGTTTCACCCCTTAAAACCGTTTTTGGGCCGCTACAAAAAATATCTAAATTCATCTTTTTACTCCCCCTACATGTGTGGAAAGTTTCATTAAAATCAGAATTTTCCAGTTCGCGAGGTTCCCTTGTAAGTAATATAAAGGCGAGACGTTCTCTCTCTGAGATTGACTAGAAAACAGAAATCTTAACCTAAGAATCAGTGTCTAACAAGTAATTATCTGGTTGTAATAGTAGTTTTTTCCATTTTTCTCTGCAATCAGCTTGTTACTTGCCCCCACCCAAGTGGTGTGGGACAGGGAGGATGAGGCACGCGAACAAAAACTGCGCCAGAGGCCCGTGTCAGCGTTAGTCAAAGCTGTCGTCACCGCACCACCTTATGGACAGCGACGAGGATGGGTGCCACGCACTCCAGAAGTGAGTAATTGCTAAAGACTTGCACAAACAATCATTCTTTGTCAGCATAATTCAATTACTTTTGTGTTTTATGAAATTACGAATGATTACGGTTGGAATATATGTATGTATGTACAATAGTACTTGGAAATGTATGGTGTATGTTGCATAGGACTTTGGAGATGGAGGAGCCTTCCCCGAAATTCACGTTGCACAGTATCCACTTGGAATGGGGATGAAGGGCAAGGAATCGACAAGCAATGCCCTGGCGATACAACTCGACGATCAAGGTAAAGTAAAATATGATCTTATAGCAAGACAAGGTCATGGCAAAGATAAAGTAAGTTTCGATTTTGCTGCAAATATATTCTCGGACTAGCATTTTATTCTATATTAATTTTTTTTTTATAGATTGTCTATAGCAAGTCGAGCGATTTGCTACCATCAGAAATTACAAACGAGGAAGATCCTACCTTGCAACGACCTGTTGATGACAAATTGAAGAAACCACGGATAAGACGAAAAAAGCGTTAGAAAAGATAACGAGATCGAAGATTGCGGCGGCCATGCCTGTGAGATGTGCGGAGAAACAAGCTCCGGCTCAATATATACGTTATACGCCGTCGCAGCAAGGGCAATCATTCAATTCAGGCGCAAAGCAGAGGGTGATCAGAATGGTGGAGGCACAAGTAGATCCTCTGGAACCATCGAAATTCAAGTATGTAGAGCGAAAATAAGACGATCGTGAGAAATCGTACGAAGAACAGATACAATTACCGGATGTATTAATGTAAAGATTGCGATTGCAGGATTAATAAAAAGATTCCGCGAGGACCCCCGTCTCCTCCAGCGCCTGTCATGCATTCTCCCACGAGAAAAGTGACGGTAAGGAACAAAAAGAATGGAAAATTCCACCGTGTATAAGTAATTGGAAAAACGCAAAGGTATTTGCAAATATTTACTTTGTGCTGAACATCACGTATATCTCGCTACCATAAGAGAGACAACAATGAAATATAATTAGATGTATTCGATTCTACCTAGGATTAAACAAAGCAATGTTATATTTCAGGGTTATACTAATCCCGTTAGACAAGCGTCTTGCTGCGGACGGTCGGGGCTTGCAACAAGTTCACATCAACGAGAACTTTGCCAAGCTAGCAGAAGCTCTTTACATTGTTAACAGAAAAGTCCGTCAAGCTGTCGAAATGCGCGCGCAGTTAGAGAAGAAATTGGCTCAGAAGGAGAAAGAGAAGAAGGAGGATAATTTGAGGCAACTCGCGCAAAAGACCCGAGAAGAGCGCGCCGACTTGAAATCTGCCGCGACGCTAGGTTTGTATAATTGCCAATTGTTTACACACAAAATAAACAGCAGATAAAAAGAATATTTCTGAAAATTAAGACAAATATTCAAGTGATAAATAAATGCTTTCTCTCTTTCAACAGATAAGGCTGAAGAATCACGCGAGAGAGACCAACTCAGACAAGAACGGCACAAGGATCGTGCTCGTAACTTGGCTCGCGCCGCGCCTGACAAACGGTCTCGTTTGCAACGCGAACGCGAACGCGACATCAGCGAGCAAATCGCTCTCGGCTTACCCGCAAAAAGCATTCCTAGTTCGGGAGAGGCGCAGTTCGATCAGCGTCTCTTTAATACCAACAAAGGGATGGACAGCGGTTTCGGACACGATGACGAGTATAACGTCTATGACAAGCCGTGGAAAGATGGCAATTCTATCGCTTCGCACATTTATCATCCAGCAAGAATATCGATAAAGACACGTACGGAGACGATTTGGAGAAACTAGTTAAGACAAATAGGTGAGAATCTTTCTATTTTTGTTTACGGTAATATAAATGATTATGAGTGGTTGTCTATAAATTTAAAGTTGCTATTGTTGCTTATTTTTTATTGCAGATTCGTTCCTGACAAGGAATTTAGGCGAGTCGATAGATCAGTCGCTCTATCGGGACCGGTACAATTTGAGAAAGACGAAGAGGATCCTTTCGGTTTGGATCAGTTCTTGAAACAGGCCAAGCGCGCCAGTAGCTCGACCACGACAACAACAAAGCGCAAAGATGAACGCGAACAGCGTAGAGACGATCGTGATAAACGTAGGAAGCATTAAGTATGTTTAATGCTTTCATATATCACGCGAGACATTCTTAAGGCTCCTGGGCTCTTTCCCGACATCTCATGAGATGTGACGTCAGAAGCGAGAAATGTTGAGAATTGACACGTTGAGAATTCTTGCGTAGTATTTCCAAATAAAAAGATATTTGCGTTTTACGGCTGTTTATTAACTGTCAAGGGAAAGGGGTAGACTTAACCTCAACTCGGAGTATTTTCGAAGTGTGCTGAAGTGATCTGTAGTGTTAGTTTAAGCAAATATCTTTTTATTTAGAAATACTACGCAAGAATTTCAACGTGTAATTTTCTCGCTTTTTTCTCACATTCCAACATGGCTGCGACGAGTACCCAGGAGCCTTAAAAGTTTATTCCATTGTTATGGCACGAATCTACTCCCCTGGGCACGATTAAAAAAACCATTGGAAAACAGAATATGTAACACAACTTATTTTTATTTACATACATATACATAGATATATAAATAAAAGACATTACTGTTTAAATATAATTAATTATTAATCATTGTGAAGATGTATTGCACACTTCTGCTTTGGAATGTTAGGAAACATAGCAAGCAACCCTATGTTTTGTCATTATATTAAATTCTTGGATCGCATCTTGAGTATTCTTATTTTTTTTTAATTTGTATAAATCTAGAAAAGAATTTTATACAGCACACGAACCACAATTAATAAAACTTGCTGATATTGCTATGCCGTTGTACACTTCTTTTTAATGAAGCAAAATTTCCATGAAGACTATGGTAGCATAATGTGTATGAAAAATTTATCTTCTACCCACAATTTTCCGTTCTATTTTTATAACTTGCTTCACGGAAAAGCAAACGCGTTTTACATTTTAATAAGAAAGCTTCACAACGAATTTAATACCGAAGAATACTGTAAGAGGGACTTTACAGGTCGCTTTATGAGTGGAAATTATTGCTTTATTTTCGAGGGGGAATTCACAACCCAAAATTTTGTACACCAATGCCGATTTTTGGCATTGCTGTAAAACACTGCCGACATTTTCGTACACTGCCGACAATACTTAGTCAATACCTACAATGCCGTCAATCCTATATATACCCAGCAAACACAGTAATCACCGAATGCGTAATTTGATAGCAAATTACGCACTCGGTGATTACTGTGTTGCTGGGTAAATAATATAAACTTAAGGCAATGCCATGCAATTATGAACACTGCCTCGTACTGCCCATTATTATACGCCAATGCCACCTCTATTAAGTTAACCTCCCACTATTCCAAAAAAAATCCGCACCTATTAAAAAATTTAGTGCTATTTATGTGCTAATTGTTGCTCTAGTCCGGATTTTGTTGCTCAAGCCGTTTAGCAGGAAATGGCGATCGAAATGGGGGGGGGGGGGGCAGCTTGTCATCATAATAAAAAACCTATATAGAGTGCTCAAATCCAAAAAACAAATTGAACCAGGACCCAGAATTGAACAAACATCAGAATTTGTTGTGTTAAAGAAGTTTAAACGTTTCGACCGATATCGGAGCCGAAATAGATCCGTATTTCGGCAGAGCCGGGAGACAAAAGTGTTTTCGTCGCCGCAACTTTCGACGTGACGACCTGACAGATAAACAGTGTAGACAAAGCATTGCCGAGTTAATTGTTCGCACGCGTTCGCTTTGTCTCCACTGTTTATGACTTGACGACGAATATCTCGGGACTTCTCTCGTAACACGAGCATGTATCGAAACGCGGCGAATTGCGAGAAGCCCCCGAGAGTTTAAAAGGACACGCGCCCTTGGCACGGGGCCAGTCGCTCTCTGCTTTTCGAGTTGCTGCTGTTGATAGTTAGAGTCGCTCGCATCTTTTCTTTCGTTGCTGTCTACCGCGCGAACCGACAGCTCTGCTCTTTCGATCGCTTGTGCTTTCTCGCGAATCGATATATCTTCCATCCTTTTATTCGCGATTCTGCTTTTTTTGCTGTAAATAGTGTAAATAGAGAATAAACGTTTGTCCGTTCACTTTGCTTGTCACATTGCAATTCACGTCTGACTCCCATCCTCGGTCCGCTTACGAACATGTTGCTTTTTGTTGCTCAAGATAGCGTGAAAACATTTTTGAATATAACGTTTTTTTAGAAAATCGTAGGGGAGACCGGGGCTAACTCGACACCGGGGCAAACTTGAACATTTTGAAATATAACGTTTTTTTAGAAAATACGTAGGGGAGACCGGGGCTAACTCGACACCGGGGCAAACTTGACACTAGGCTTTTTGCCAATTTAAATCTATCGTAGAAACTTACTTTTCCTACTGTAAATGCGTCTTTATGTGCCAGTATTATCAACGGAATTTGGTAACATTCTGTGTTATAGTGTAATTTTTAACGCGACATAAGCGTTTTTGATAGTGAAAAGTAATTTTTCTGATCTCTCGAAAATGGTCTACTCTTTCATCGAGCTTTCGGGCAAAACTAAGCGGAGATAAATAATTTGTTTATTTGCAGTTAGGGGCGAGCAACAAAATCGTAAGTTGCATATTCTGATAGGGCACGGTCCATAGAATATTTAAATAACAAAAAGACCCGAGCAACAAATTCCTTTACTTAGTTTTTAGCCATCGACGTCGCAGATAACGGTCGACGCGGAGATAAATAATTTGTTTATTTGCAGTTAAGGGCGAGCAACAAAATCATATGTTGCATATTCTGGTAGGGCACGTTCCATAGAATATTTAAATAACAAAAAGACCCGAGCAACAAATTCATTTACTTAGTTTTTAACCATCGACGTCGCAGATAACGGTCGACGCGGAGATAAATAATTTGTTTATTTGCAGTTAGGGGCGAGCAACAAAATCGTAAGTTGCATATTCTGATAGGGCACGGTCCATAGAATATTTTAAGATCAAAAAGAGCTGAGCAACAAGTTCTTTTACTGAGTTTTTAGCCATTAAAGTCGTAGATAACGGTCGAAGATGCAGTATTTATTAGTGGCATTGTTTACAGAACCTTATATTTCGAAAACTTGTTTACGCTATCTTAAAGCAACAAAAAAGCAACAAATTTTGGTGTATTGTTTTTTTTTGGATTTGAGCACTCTGAGTTTTTTAGTATGTGGTGGGGCTAGAATCTGTGTCAAGCTGGTCCCCCCCATGCAAAAAAATGTACAGAGTGCTCTCAAATCGAATAAACGTTTATACTAGAATTTGTTGCTATTTTGTTGCTTTAAGATAGCGTAAAAACATTTTGGAAATATAACGTTGTTTAAGATGTAGTCAATATAGTGCTATTTATTAGGTATTTGGATATACGTATTTTCTAAAAAAACGTAAGGGGCGTCCACTGCCGTACTGCCGAGCCAATGCCGGATAAAATTCGGACACTGCCTTAGCAATGCTATGCAATACCTCCTGCACTGCCACTGCCACAAGTCATTATTACCACTCCCCATAATGCCGTCAATATTATAGGCCACTGCTTACTTTTTTCAGTCCACTGCCGAAATTTTGTACACCAATGCCGGCTGTGAATTTCCCCTCGTTTATTTTCATTTATCTACCTTGGATTTTTTTCGTAGAATAACGCAGTGTTTCGCGTTTTTTATCGTTAACCACTTATTCTTGCCGTAACACTGAATAAACTTTTAAAAAATCTTGTATAATAAATGCAATTATACATAAATGTGAAATATATAACTGGAAGAAAATTATCTTTTAATTTTTATTGGAGAGATCTAAACTGTTTTTAATTCGTAACGCGAGAATTAACAGAAAAAATGCTTAAAGCTGCGATTTAAAAGTCGGTATTCATAGTCAAATCTTATATGTAAGATCGTCTTAATATCTTCAGATACTCTATAGCCAATAAAACGAGTCGTACAGCGTTTGAAGATAAACTTGAGACGATCTTAAATATAAGTGTTGTATCCTCGTCGCCAATGTATCGTATGTGCTGTTTTTCCGAGGTAGTCGCACAGGTACTTGTGTGGATTCAGTAGGAAGGGTAAATGAATACACACTGCTTCTTTAAGAATAAGAGATATATATATGTATGTATGTGGCACGGTTGCTGGCACAGTGCTGACTGCTGCCTGGCGACTCGCGTGTCGCCCGTATCTAGACGTCTGCGCATCGGACTGCGCAGCTAAGTAATGTGCGCTACCTATGAGAACGCGCGCACATATGAACGCTCACACAACACTCCCCTCGCTTATGAATACAATGTATGGGGTGCTGTGTGATTTACGAATCTTAATCCATTACGTAATCACGTAGATGCAACGGAAGTTTTCGGTTACGTGGTACACGTGAAGTCTGAACTGGCGTATTGTCGTTTGTACTCTCGACAGTCCCGCTTACAATCCTTGTAGGTACGGGTGTAGACGCTGCTATCACGCTTGTAGGCGTCGCGAACGAATCAGAGCTCGAATCAGCTCTTTCTAAACTTGTAATGGGTGAAAACGGAGGAGCCTTAATCGTACTCGAGCCGCTAACTACACTATTAGACCTGTTCTGTTCTCTAACGGTTTCGTCAGACGCAACCTGACTTGAATTTGAAACCATGGATGGCTCCCTATTTATATCCGTTATTTCCGTTGTATTATCAGCAAAAGAAGAGTCGTACTCTTCCTCTTTAACCGGTGTATCCTTACCGATTTTTCGCAACTGGTTAACATGACGTTTCCACGTACGTCCATCGTCTAACCTAACACTATAATGTAGCGTTCCTAAACGCTGCGCAATTGTACCAAAAACCCATTTATCTTTACCTCTATAATCTCGACAACTGACCCTTCTCCCTTCCTCAAAAGTTACAGGTGTACTACCCGTATTGTACTTAACTTTATCTTCGAAAGGTCGCAATAAATCTAATCTAGTACGTAATTTCCGCGAAAATAACATTTCCGCCGGCGAAGTCTTTGTTGTCGCATGAGGCGTATTTCTATATTGCAATAACAATCTTTGCAATTCTACATGTACATTCGCTGGTGTACATCGCATTCGCTTTAATGAATTTTTAAGCGTCTGTACGTAACGCTCCGCTTGGCCATTGGTTGCAGGATGGTAGGGAGCTGTTAATTTCTGTGCAATCCCATTGGATAGTAAGAAATCTTTGAATTCTTTAGACGTAAAAGTCTTAGCATTGTCTGAAACAAAATATCAAGGTAATCCGTGCATTGCAAAAATTTGTCGAGTAAGGTTTATCGTCGTACGTGACGTTAAATCTTTAACGATATGTATTTCTGGCCATTTTGAATAAGAATCGACCAGAATGTAAAAGTATTGACCTAAAAATGGTCCTGCAAAATCGACATGTACACGCTCGAACGGCGTTGTAGACGGTTCCCAGATATGCGAAACATCCTTTGGAGGATTATTTTGAAAAGCATTGCAATCTTTACAATTTGCAACTAATTTCTCGATATCTCTATCGATTTTCTGCCACCAGACATATCTTCTAGCTAAGTGTTTCATCCGGACTATGCCGAAATGACCTGTATGTAATTCCTGCAGAATTTTCTTTTGTAAAATGAATGGAATAACTACTCGAGAATCCCGGAAAATAACTCCGTCCTGTAATGTAAATTCGTTCAATTTAATCGAATGGAAAGTTCTTTCTTTCCCTGTAATTTTTCCCGTTTTCAAATATTGTAGAACTATGGATAATTCCTTATCCTTTTCTGTAGCTGTAGCTACCTCTGCTGCTTTTACTGGCAATGAATCAAATGTACCTGACTGAAAACTATCTACCGAATCAACTTCATTCGTTTCCTGTGAAATCGGTAATCTAGATAGACAATCTGCGTTTGCATGTAACTCCGATTTTCTGTATTTAATTTCGTAATTGAAATTCTGTAAAAATAATGCGTAATGCTGCATACGTAAGGCTGTAAAAATCGGAAGACTTTTTGTTGGCGAAAAAATCTGCGTAAGTGGGCGATGATCCGTGATCAAAGTAAATTTAGCACCCTGTAAATACTGGTGAAATTTCTTAACCCCGTAAATAATTGCATATGCCTCTTTATCAATTTGTGAGTATTTTCTCTGAGTAGACGAAAGTGTCTGTGAGGCGTACTGTATAGCTCTCTCTGAGCCGTCCGGATAGATGTGTGATAAAACCGCACCTACCCCATAAGAACTCGCGTCTGTAGCTACCGTTACTGGCAACCGTGGATCAAAATGTACTAAACATTTAGGACTAGTAAACGCGTTCTTTGCATCTTGAAAACTCTTCTCGCATTGAGAAGTCCACTGAAATTTAGTATCTTTACGAAGCAAATTATTCAATGGGTATAAGATTGAACTCAAATTAGGAATGAATCTCCCGTAATAATTTATCATCCCCAAGAAACTACGTACTTCCGAAACGTTGGAAGGTCTCTTCATGAGATTTATCGCTTCTATTTTTACCGGATCCTTATGTAATCCGTCTTTATTAATAATGTATCCGCAGTACGAAATTTGTGACATGAAAAATTCACTCTTTTCCATATTTATACGAATATTGTATTTTTCCAAACGGCTTAAAACTAAACGTAACTTTTGTAGATGATCCTTCATATTTTTACCTGCGACGCGTATGTCATCGAAAAATACTACTACTCCCGGAATATCTTTTAATATATTCTCAATAGTACGTTGCCATATCGCTGGCGCATTTGCGGCACCATACATTAACCGCGTAGATCTATAAAGACCCTTGTGCGTACTCAAGGTTAAAAGGTGACGGTCTTCCGGCCGAACCTCTAATTGTAAATAAGCCTGTAGCAAATCTATTTTAGAAAAAATTGTACCACCCGCCATGGAATTTAGTAATTCATCCGCCGTAGGTAACGGATGTTCGTCGATCAGTAACTGTGGATTCAGTGTTACGCTGAAATCCCCGCAAATACGTACTTGTCCGTTCTTTTTAATAACCGGAACTATGGGTGTAGCCCATTCTGAATGATCGACTTTTTCTAATATTCCCTCAGAAACTAATCTATCTAATTCCTCCTCCACCAAAGAACGTAAACGGAAGGGAACTTGACGTGCTTTAATAAACACAGGCTTTGCTTTTTCTTTTAGCGTAAGCCTTGCTTGCATATTCGTAATTTTTGCCATGACCGGATTCGTTAAATTAGGAAATTCTTTCAATAACTTTTGTAATTCTAAATTACTCGCGTTATCAACTTTGTGCAATGTATGTAATTGTCCCAGAAATTGACGTACTTTATTATTTTTCATTTGTAAAATCCATTCTCGACCTAGCAATGGCTTGCGTTCTTGCACTGAAATGTACAAATGTAATTTACGAGAATTTTTACCATCTTGCACCTCTACCACCATGTAACCAAGCACTTTAACTTGTTGCTTACAATATGAAAATAATTGTATATCCGACTTATGAATTTTATTTTTCGGAAATAATCTATTCGCAAGGGACTGAGAAATTAAAGTAACGGCTGCACCACTGTCAACCTCGAACTTGATACTCTTGTTATTTACTAATAACGTTGTGAAAAACTTATCCCTGAATTTCACGTGCTCAACGGGTAAGCATTCTACTTTATTAACATTTCTCACGTTAGTACGACAAACTACACGCAAATGCCCGGCTTTACCGCATGCATTACATTTCGTTGCTTTATCTAGCGAACACTGGGATGTGAGGTGATTTTTACCGCACCGGTAACAAATAATTTTACTCGAGTTTTGAAAACGCGGCTTAACATTTTTCTTATTAAAGTTTTTCGTCTTATCTTTACTGGAACTGCCGCTGCTGCTGCCCGTTGCTTTCTTGGCTGCATGCACCTGGGTAACTTCCGTCTCCCCCTGTAGCTGCTTTGTCCCCTTCTCGGATAACTCGATCGTAGCCGCTGTTTGAACTGCCCGTTCCAATTCCAGATCCTTGGTTTCGAGTAATCTGCCTTGAGCCCGTCGATTCCTGAGCCCACAGACGAACTGGTTTCTTATGGCAATTTTAATGTGATCGCCAAAGTTGCATTTGAGCGCAAGTTTATGTAGCGCTGCCGAAAATTCGAGAGCAGTCTCCCCCTCTTCTTGTTTTCTTTGGTAAAATTTGTACACTTCCGCGATCTCGAGAGGAGTTGGTTCGTAGTAATCTTTAAGTGTTTTTACGATTTGTTCATAATCCGCCGTATACGGATTATTCGGACTCAATCTGTCCGCTAACATTCCGAATGCTGCAGGGCCTACGTAATGCAGGAGATACGGTACGCGATCTGCGTTCGCGATGGTGAAAATCTTGAATGCGCCTTCCAAACGCATTTGCCACTTTGTAAATTGTCCTACCATAGGATCAAATGGCTCAATCGTAAATGTATTTGGTGCACGTGCCATTGTACTTGTCTTTCGCGGAAGTTTTCACTACGTTCTTGGTTTCTTGAACGTACGTGAATTTGTGCCACGTGTATCTTCCAAAATGGCCGCTCGTGATCTCGCGGTGCTGGAATTTTCGAGACACTTCTCGATCGCTGAATTCGACCGTCCTCGTCGCCAATTTGTTGTGTCCTCGTCGCCCGTATCTAGACGTCTGCGCATCGGACTGCGCAGCTAAGTAATGTGCGCTACCTATGAGAACGCGCGCACATATGAACGCTCACACAACAATAAGCTATGAATATCGCCCTACAAATCTGAATATTTTCTGAATTCCGAATAATTTCTGAATAATATCTGCATAAATTCAGGGATTGATTCGAAAAAAAATGTTTTTTCAATTTTTAGTGGAATACATTTTCTTTCGAGTACATTTTAATCGACTCATTTTTTGCGCGTTATAAAATTCTCGCGCAACAAACGTATAAATGAGTGCCGCAACACTACACTATTTCGACCGATTGGTAATCTTTGTGCCCTCGTGCCAAATTTGACATTGGTTACCCGCGGCAGCGAGCCGCTATCTTCGAGATTGAATGAAAAGCAAGCCGAAGGTCCTCGCGTGACCGCAAAAGCTAGAAACACAAGCAACAAATCCACCGCGCATTTACACCCAGCCTTGGAATGTCGATCAGAGGTTGTTGGATGTTTGCCGGTTTGAGGAATTTTCACGGCCTGGCTGTTCGCCAAACGGTAGCACGAGCACGAGCCGACGTGCTCGTTCCAAGCTGTTAACTTACCATATTCGAATGCCGCCACTTTGAACCACCACCGCCGTTTGATTGCGAGATGGATGGATCTCAGCTGAAGAAGCGCACGGCTGACCAGAACCGGCTTTACCTACTGCGCCGCCCGCATCGAATATGCGCACCGGCGACAATTAATAATCGTAAAAAAGATTTAAAAGACGAAATATCTATTATTTTTACCAAGATCGAAATCCAGCTCATTTTATTGCTAAAGATTTATACATATATTGAAACAAATCTAGCAAATTTTTCCGTAAAAAGGATTCCCTTGTCATCTCTTTTCTTTATCTTCCTAAGCGGTGAACTATAATCTCCGCAATATACGAAGATCTTTAACGATAAGATAAATAAACTAAAAAATGGATGTATAGGCTCTGTTGGGAATCCACGAATATAGCAGAGGAGCAGGCTAATTAAGTGCCAAGTGTAAGTAAACGGTGTACAAAATTCATTCATTATAGAATAATGTTCTTCGTATGTTTCGGCCCAAGTTTCGGGCCATCATCAGCAAAAGATAAATCAATCACAATGTATGTAGGGACACCCGTTACGAGTACCGACAAACGCGTGACGCGTTCGGACACACGAGCGTCGAGGCAGGCAGTCGGGGCTTTTCGCGAAAACTCGGCGAAGTAGAATAGGAGAAGATAGGGAGAGCGCGTGAGAGGCCGGAGAGGAGATAGGCGAGAGAGATAAGATGGATAAGACGGCGATCACGGCGAACCTTTTGTAACACACATCTTTATTCTAAAATACAGCCGCTGGTACGACTCGGTCGCGAGTTTGTGACGCTTCGTGAGGAGCTGGGGACCTATTATGGACTTGTTCGGAATGGATTCCGATCGGAATTATTCCGTTTTCCCTAGAAAAGACAATAGAAATCTAGGAAATAACTGGACAATTCCGATCGGAATCCATTCCGAACAAGTCCATAATAGGTCCCCTGATGTGTCTCCCGGCTGTCCACATAACCCTTAAGCTAGCCGACAGAAATTACTAAATTTGATAATTTTTAATTTTTCTAAGTGTATTTCGTTTGTAAATCGTTTGTAATTGATTGTGAGTCAGTTTTTAACGTTTGTGACCAATTAGTTTGTTTGTAATTAACAATTTTATTTTGGCCATTGATGTCAGCCGACACTTTTTAATAACAAATGATTTTCCTGAGAAAATGAAAGCAGGCATGACGTTTACCATCGAACCAGCTTTAAGTCAAGGAACAACGCAGATCGAAATTCTGGAAGATGGATGGACAGCTTGCACTGTCGACAATTCTAGGGCAGCTCAAGTTGAACATACAATTTTAATAACAGATACTGGATGCGAAGAACTAACGCTCTAGTCTATAATCGGTATTATCGTTATTTATACAAAAAGTATCTATTAAATATTATTTCCGATATATATATAAATTAATTTCCATATACGTTTTAATGTTGCAAGTATTATGCCGCGTTTTTATGCGTAAAAAATAAATATTAAATAAAATATCTGTTATTATAACGAAGATTATTAGTATGGTTACTGGAAATAATATTTTCTTATCCTTACATGTATATATGTAATGCAAATAAATGTATAATTGATGAAAACTTGTTTTAATTTATTCATTAAGAGAGAATCGATCTTCACCATGGACGCTTTTATTATAACTTATTTTAAAGGAATAAGAAAACATAATTTTTTACAAAACAGCAGGTCCCCAATAACTGTCTAAAGTTAGCGGTCCTTGTATTTCAACTCCTTTTTCTTTTGTGACAATGCCAAGATGATACTAAAAAAACAGAGCAGATATTGTTGACAATACAATTAAAATTATTAATTACACGTACGAATTTTAGTTTACCTTTGGGAAAGATCTTGCGTCTCTGTAGAAAAGAACTTGCATTACTTTGTACAGAAGTTCGATAGCTTCCTCCTTATTCATTTGGTTATTATCCTCGTAAGCTTTTCTCAATATAGGCGTTGCCATGTAAGCACCGTATCCAGTCGCAATAACAGGATCGTTGTAAGCTGTCCCAAGCTTATCCACAGTTCCTAAAAATCTGAAAAGGCCAAACTGCGATTTACGATGTACTTGAAGACACGAAGTGTGTTGAGGAAACATACACTTACGGTTCTCCATTTTCCAAACCAGCAATAATAAAATTGTTTTAAAACGGATCGAAATTTGATCGTCTGTTATACATGACACGCGTTAGCCAGCAATGCAATGCCTTTGGCTTTAAACTAAATCCATCATCCAAGCATTGCTCCTCGAGACTGAAACAAAAGTGTTGACGTAAATTAGCGCTTTTGATACTTATTGGAAACTCTAATGTATTCTTATATCGTACAATAACTTTACAAAACTTTTATTAGTTTATTACATAGCACTCTACGTAACAAACTAAGATGTATTATTTGAAGAATATTAAAGACATGTAAAAAAAAAAAAACTATGCTGAGACTCACATTTTTCATTTTTCTTTCCACATAGCTCTTGATGCACTGAAAATCCGCATAATCTCCGGACGCACCAAGGATGATGTTATCATTAACTTTCATAAGACGTTCCAGATTTCTGTAACGAGCGAGCGATCCGTAAGATCCTAGGACGTCTGCCGCTATAATAATTCCATCTTTGAATTGTATGCCAATAACAGATGTGCCATAGTTGTTATAGGAGACCTGTAAATAATAGAATGAGAGTTAAAGTAAGCACTTATCATATCTTTATACTATTTCGGAAATTTATCTAGTACCAGTCTTAAGTATTTTGAGTTTTACTTTACTTTGTCGCTCTGTAAAAGAGAAGATGACATGCGAGATTTGCATCATCACAGGAATGTACAGAGAAACTTTAAACTAAGCGGATGGAAACGTTTGTAGATTATCGGATGAAAACGTACTGTGATTTCTGGAATCCACCGGTGCCGTACTCGCTGCCGGGAAAGTGATAAAATGCGTTGCCACTTCTGGAGCTCCCTGATGGAGTCGCGGTCGTCGGAACTTCCTGGCTTGCGACGCTTCGGCCTGTCCGCTGTCCCTCTCTCTCGCTCTCTCGCTCTCCCCTTTCGCACTCGCTCCCTCTGCTCTTCCTCGTCGTTCTCGGCTGCTCGTCTCTCACATCGATGACTACCGCACTTTCCTCGTCACACCTCCTCGCCTCAAATATCGGCGACTCGAGTTTACTCGTCGTACCTCCTCGGAGGGAAAACACCACCACTGCACCCGTCGCTCTCTTTAAGGTTAATCGTCGCGGTACACGACGCGATGATGCTCGTCGTACCTTCTCGGAGGGAAAACACCACCACTGCACCTATCGCTCTCTTTAAGGTTAATCGTCGCGGTACACGACGCGATGATGACGGCTTCTTCTTCTTCTTCTTCTTCTAGTTATTGGCGCAGCTGTTTCCTTTCCGGTCAGCAACGGCCATTATTCGATTCTGCTGGTAGTGTGCATAGCAGGGGGCGCCAGCCATGGTTGCATATATATGTGATGAACAGTGGCGGGAAAATTCAAATGTATAGCTTGCAAGAGTCAAAGTAAGCGAGGATCAAGCGGCATAATTTGGATGGCGGATTTTTAAGTAAAGGGAAAATGTCCATGGGATGAAGTGGAAATTTTTCACGTAAATAATTGTAAAGTGGAGGCGTTTTGCTTCTAGTTAGGTTGCATCTAAAGATAGCATGATTAGCATCTTGGCGAGGGTCGCCGCACGGGCAACTGGGAGAATCAATGATGTTCTTGCGGAAAAGACTTAGGTTTAGATTGTAATGGTTACTACGGAGACGGTTGATGGTAACGATCTGTGCTCTATTTAGGGGTAGGCGGAAGAACCAAGGCCTGCTACTATCAGAGTGATAGCGATTGTAATAAAAACTTCCTTTAGTGAAGGCTGCGTTTTCTAAGTATGATTTATATCTGTTTTTCAGAATGGTTTTGGATCTGTGATATAGATCGGAATAAGGAACGCTACAGTTGGATTTCCTGCCGCTGACGGCAGCTTTCTTGGCCAGAGAGTCCGCACGCTCGTTTCCGATAATTCCCTTATGTGAAGGGATCCATGCTAATCTAATATTTGCACCTACGGTGGTTGCTCGGTAAAACATGTTACGGATGAGAGAGATAATGTAATTATTGTGGGTGATATTATGTGAGGTAATTGCCTGTAGCACGCTTTTGCAATCGGAGAAGATTATTGCGGAGGGAATCTGTAACTGGTGAATAATGAATAGGGCTTCGTAGATCGCCCAGGCTTCCGCCGAAAAGGTGGTGACATCGGGGGGTAATTTGCATCCTATTTCGATAGGTAAGTCGGGTGAGTACACGCTTGCACCCACCGCGCCCGAGTCGAGTTTGGAACCATCTGTGTAGAAAGAAATCGAGTCAGTCATGATTGTACTAAAATGATTAATGAAATGCTGGTTCGCTTCTTCCGCAGATGCGGAATGTCGGTTAGGCAGGAAGAAGTGTAATAACTCGGGCTGGGTGGTAAGCGAGAAGAAAGGGAATGAAAAGAACGGTAGCGTCACTGACCGATGCATGACACCTCGAATGTTTTTAACCGCTAGGAATGAACCAAAAATCGGGATGAGGCGGCGAGCCTTCAAACGTTTAGAATCTCCTATTGTGTTGAGTTGGACATTTTCGAGGCTTTCGATGACTGGGTTAAATCTGCAGGAGAAACACTTAACAAGATAATTATGGATGAGGTAAGAAAATCGTTGGCTAAGGGGAGGTTCCTTCGCTTCATCCAACATTACATTGATGGGAGTGGAGGTGCGATATCCCATGGCGTTACGGATCAGCTTCCATTGAAGACGTTGAAGAGTTAGGAAGAGTTGCTTGTTGCCCTTGAATTGGAAAACGGTAGCTCCGTATTCAATTGCTCCTCTGAAGACCGCTCTATAAATAGTTAGTAGCTGATATGGATGTGAGCCCCATTTAGTTCCCGCCAGCATCTTAATGATGCTAGAGATTCTTCTACCCTTGTTTATGAGGTATTCCAGCTGAGGTCTGCCACTGAGTCTGCGATCGATGACGATGCCGAGGAATCTGTGCTCAGAGACCATTGGGATTGGTTCGCCGTTAATTTGTATATTTGGCTTCGGTAGCGTGTAGGTTTTCTTGCGGGTGAAGACAATACAGCGCGATTTGTTCGGGGCTAGCTCTAAGCCTCTAGAGCGAAGGAACTGGTTTAGCCGTTTCAGTGAATTCTCTATTAGACGGAAGGCTTCTTTGATAGATTTATGGGTCGTGTATACAACGGTGTCATCCGCATATTCTAAAGAATATACTCCTGGTAGTAATTGTCGTTTTGTGTCTTTGGCATAGAGATTATAGAGCGGGGGGCTAAGGATGGACCCTTGTGGCGCTCCTTTGTAAGAGTCGTATGGGCCCTGTATGTTGCCATTGCGAGTAAAATATATCTTCCTATGGTGTAGGAGATTGGCTATGAAGCGACGCATTTGCGCCGGTACTCCTGCTTTTTTAAGGTCTTCCAAAAGAATTTGAGGGTCCACATTATCGAAGGCTCCCGCTATATCCAAGAAGACGCAGACTGTAAATTCGCCGTTGATGAAGCCGAGCTTTATAACGTTGGTAAGAATGACCAGGTTATCATTGCAGGATCTGAAATTGCGAAAACCGAATTGGGTGTCCGAGAGAATATCGTTGGCCTCGAAATGCCATCTCAACCTGTTGTAAATGCATTTTTCTAACGTTTTTAGAAAACAGGACAGGAGCGAAATGGGACGGACACCATTTGAGTTTGGTTTGGGTATCAGGGCCACCAGTGATTCCGTCCAGCTGCTCGGGAAGGTGCCTCTAGCGTAAATTTTGTTATAGATGTCCAGCAGATGCGACAGAAGACTGTCAGGGAGGGCCTTGATGATTGCGTAACCTATCTGATCCAAACCCGGGGCAGAGGATGTTTTGGCTGAGGCCAATGCTATCTTGAGCTCTTCCATTGAGAATGCCCTGTCCATCCATAATTGGACGTTGGAAGTGTTAGTGTCCTCGTACTGCATGGAAAGCAGCGAAGCGATTGGAGGCGGAGAACAAGAGGGTGGGCACAGCTTGTCGATAGCAGCTTGTTGTGATGACTCAAGTATTTTGTAATCCTCGGGATGGTTATTGTCTTTCTTTTTAAATGCTTTAATTAGGCGCCACATTTTGGCAGTGGGGGTCTTAGAATTAAAACTCGTACAGAACGTGCGCCATCCCAGCCTTTTTTGTTTGAAAAGTATCCGCTTGCATTCTCTGTTTTGTTGATTGAGGATCAGATAGTTATCTCTTGATGGATCTCGCTTGAATATATCTAACGCTTCTTTGCGGTTGTTTACAGCGCTGGTGCATTTTTCATTCCACCACGGTGCGGAGGATTTTTTGAGAGTAATTTTTTGGGGGCCTGTTTTGCCTTTCTTGCCATTCTCGCTTAAAATATTTATGGCGGTTTCTTTTATACACTTGATTAGCTGATCGTAGTCGGCAAGTTCATCTCCTGTGGATGTCGGAGGGGATTCACGACAAATCTTTTCCAGTCTGGTGTTGAGTTCGCAAAGTTGTGTGTCGCTGAGTTTGAGTTTGTAAGCATAGCGCATAACTTTGGAGGATTGGCCATTGATGATCGTCTCTATGGGGTAGTGGTCGCTGGCCAGTGTGTCATCAAGCGTAGTCGAGCCAGACACACAAGCAAGATCCGGAGACGCCAATGCTAGGTCGATAATAGAGCTATTATTATTATTTGGATTGTAGCGTGTATTAGATGAGTCATTCAGTATCCAATAGTCATATGATTCAATACGTGAGGCCAAGCGGATTCCAATGCCATCGTTCCGGTTGCTTCCCCAGAGACGATGATGTGCATTAAGGTCGCCGACAATGAGTGCATATTTATAGTTGGACGCAAGATTAAATATGTTATCTAGCGCAGCTTTCGGGGTATCTTTGTTAGGATGCCTGTAGATGTTAAGTATGAGCATTTCTTCGTTCTGAAAGGGAGTAATAATAGCCGCGATTTCCATGGAATGGTGTGGGATAAAAGGGAGTTGTATCTGAGAGATTCTGATGTTATTTTTAACCAGAAAACATATACCGCTCATTCCCGGATTTTTGATGTCCATTCTTATAAAAGAGAAACCGTTAACATTGACTCTACTCACCTCGGTTAAAAGTGTTTCTTGTAAACATAAGATATCATATTTGTCGGCCAGATATTGCAATTCTGGCAGCTTGTTTTGTATGCCTCTGCAATTCCATTGCAGGACTTTGATTGCAGTCGAAGAATCATGCCTCGGTGGAGTGAATGTATGGACTATCACTCCTGTTTTGTGAAGGGAGATGCAAATACGCATTTTGGGTGGTAGTGTCCGTCAAGCTGGAAGATTGAAAAATATTAGTTAGGTGGTTTATAAAGTAAGCTTCGATTTCTTGGATTAGCGGGGATAAGGCGTGCGCAAGGTTGAAAGAAAAGTTCATAGGAGGCTGAGGCATGGGCGTAGCCCTATCTTCTTCGGTTCCGCGCGTGAGGTTTATAATAGACGGGGGGGAAGAAAGGGAGGAGAGGGTGGAGGGGTCGGGAGGGTCGCTGGCTGGCGTTCGACCGTTTGGGGAGATTAGTATGTTGTAGTGCTGAGAAGAAAGCTGGGAATTGTAAGAAGAGGTGTTGGGCCTGGGCTTGCGCCCTTCAAGTGTGTATTGTGGGGAAGGAAGTGAGCTACTTGAAGGCGGTGATGAGAAAGAAAAAGAGCGTGCGGACTTGGCCGCCACATTTGCAAAAGAAGGGGATCTGATTGGGAGATCTTGAGAAGGAAACGCTGAAATGTCCTTAGTGAGGAGATCGAATCTATTTTGGAGGGGGGTTGAGTTGGCATTGACCTCGGATAATCCGTTGTGGGAGCCAGGGGAGAGGGGGGATCGGAGATTGGGGAAGTTAACGAAGTCGAGCCTCGGATCAGTGATCGACTGGTTGCTTTTGACTTTTCTTCTTGCTTCTATGTATGATAGATTTTCCGCTGCGGCGAGAGCGTTTACTTGCTTATGCTGTATAATTAGGGGACAGTTGGGTGAAGTGGCTAGATGTTCACCGCTGCAGTTGATACATTTTGGGGGTTTTCCTCTGCTTGTGCATTCTTCGTTGTCATTGGCGTGTTTGTCCTTTCCGCAATGCAGACAGCGCGAGTGCCCTTTGCATTGACTGCTAATATGACCTGGTCTAAAACAAGAGTAGCAGATGCGTATTTTGGGAACAAATGGGTAGACTTTGTACTTAACCTTGAAAAGACTGACTGAGCTCGGCAAGGTTTGTCCTGCGAATTTGATTCTGAGAGATCGGGAGGGAAGAAATTGGAATTCCTCACCAACTTTAACTCTGCGATTCAATCTGTCAATGTTCAAGATTTTGACCGGAGATTCAACAAAATTCATGAGAGATTCTATGGCAAACTCTTTAGGCACGTCTTTGATTATGCCGACGCGCAGCACTTTGAACGAGGGGATGTACGCTTTGAGGTTAGCAGCGGTAAGTTTTGGGTTGTTAACTAGGTTATTTGCTGCCTCACGATTGCGAAAATCTACTACTACCCTGCTGCGGCCGGATTTGCGGACCTCTATGACATCCTTGTATGCAAATTGTGAAATTAGCTTGCTGACAATGAGAGGATGTAGGGTAGGGTCGCCATCTTCTTTGGAGGATTGTACGAAGACCGCGAATGGCGCTTTATCTAACTGAGAATATTTGAACTCACCGGGCGGTACGGCACGTGTATCGTCCAATGCCTCACTATTTCCCGTTCCTTTTTTTGACATTTTGGGGGTGTTACCTGTTATGGTAGATAGCGGTCTTTTGCGATCCCTTCCCAATGCTAGAGATGAGGAAGGTGTAATCGTAGGCTTTGTGACAACCGCTGCCAGTGGAAGGATAGAGTCCTCATCCATCGGCAGGGGATCGTTGCATGGGTTATTGATTATGCTGTTCTTAGATTTTTCGCCGATTCCGACGGTATCGGATGTGGGTATATGAGAGTGAGGGATGGTGGCATGCGTTGTGGTGTCCTCGTTTGAATGTTGGGAGAGAAAATTTTCGAATTGTTCTAAAGGGAAGGTAGTTTGATTGATCGGGGATTGATTAGGGTTAGGATAGGGGGGGAATCCGAGCGATCCCCCCTTGGTGTCCGCGCAAGAGGCCGAAGCCTCCTGCATTGTAGATCGTTATCTTCAAGAATGAGTGAGATATATAGCCGGTCAGCGGAAGAAAATGAAGGGTCGACGCGTGTCGAAAACGTGTGAAATTGTCGCGTTAGACGCGGCTACAAGGCGCGAACTGAGGATTCACTAATCAATTAAGGATCAGAGTGAATCGCGCGGTTAGGTAGTAATAATATATGCAAAAGCACTAAAGATGCTAAAGAACACGAGACACAATGCACGAAGCGCTCGGAGATACGTCCGCTCACTCTGACTGTTGCCGCGCGAATCGATGATGACGGCCACCGGCCACGACGGCGAGAATGACGCAATCCCCAGCAATCCCGACACTGGAATATCACCACTCGCACGGAAACATCACCCGGGTACACATGGGTATACTCCCTTCTTCAAACTCGCTGAGAAAAGAGAAGGGAGTATACTAGTGTGCACTCGGATGACGTTTCCGAACGCAGCCAATGTAGCACATAACCTCACAAAACCGTCTTAAGTCGACTATTTGCTCGACTTGACCAAGACCGGCTCAAGACAAATCTTAAGTAAGAACTGTGCATTGAATAATGCCATTTCGGTCTTAAGATTTATCTATGCAACGTTATTTGCTTACTTAAGACCGAGCTCAAGATTAAACTTGAAAGTCGGTCTTAAGCAAGAACTATGGCCGGTATTCATAGTCGGTTCTTATTTCAAGATCGTCTTAAGTAATGTCTTAAGATGCTAATACGGCTCTGTGATTGGCTTATAACATCTTAAGATTGTACTTAAGACGGTCTTAAATATAAGATCTGACTATGAATACCGGCCTATGAATCGATCGTAGTCTTGAGAACGAGCTTAAGACCGTCTTGACTTTCAAGTTTGGTCTATGAATTCCGTCCCAAATTTTTGCAATTTCATAAAGCCAATTAAAAGTGGTTTTGTTTTAACTAAATGTCGGTAATTACTGCCACTATAGGATCCCCTTAAGAATTCACTAATAGATTTTCGCAGAGATATAACGAACGATGCGGGCCTGTCGAGAAAGAATATACTTTAGTGCTTGAAGAAGTAAGACTATTATTGCGTAAAAAGCGCCGAAGCAAGTGTCTTGTAAATGCAAAGTTTTATTATTTATTAATTATACAGTACATTAAACCTTTATTTATTCAAATAAAAAATAATATTCTATTAATATGACATTCCAATTGATATTTATACATAATTTTCTTAATCGACATGTTTTATATTATCAATCTGAATATTCTGAATCTGACGATTCGATCTCAACATATCCCTCGACTTCCAATTCCGTAGCAATGTTTAGAGCAAGGTATGCTAATCTCTTGATTTCCGCGTTTTGCACAGTATCGTTCTTGCTCAATTCCAGGCTTCTTAGTTCATCCATTATTACTTTTCTTTTTATGAGTTTTACAGCGACGTCTATCGTACTTTCCATCATGTTTAACGCAATTCGGGTACCCGCAAGTCGTAAGTCATCGTTTCTATTAACCAAGAAAAAGTGTAGGTATTCTAGCCAGCGATCCGCTAAAAGCATTTTTTTGCAAGCCTCTTTGCTGACCTCCGTCAGCCTCGCCACTGTTCCAACCACTTCCTTATGAGTAACTTGATCCCTCTCGAATTTATATGCAGTGAACAATAATCCAAGGTCTTGCTTGCCATATTGGACAGCAACTTCAGAGCATACTACCAAATTGTTTAAAAGTTCGGCGGCCTTTTGTTTCACTATATCGTTATAATCATATAAGGATGATGATACGTCTATATAGTCCTCGATTGTCTCAAATCCTGCCTTCTTGACTATATGCTTTCGCATATTATCGTCGACACTAGCTAGTTTGCACAAAGAGGACATAACTTCAAGATTCTCAAAGGGATTACCGTATAAGTCTAATTGATTTACGAACACCTCAACAACTTTTACTTTAATTCTTTCACTTGGAAATGCTATTTCTAGATCTATGCGTGCTAGATGGAGCAGCGCTTGGATAGCATTGTTCTTCACCTGTTCTGCGCCGTCCAGCGCTAACGACAACAATGTCTCGGTCCCACCTTGACGAGCAACTATTTCTCCCACTTCTTGGTGATCGCATAGTGATACAAAAACTCCTGCAACCAATTCCTTGATACTTTCACTGTTTGTTTTGGCGAGAGCCGCCAGAACGCTGGTCACACCAGCATCCGTTAACATGCGCCGTCTTTTTTGCGCTAAGTCGTCATCTTTTGCAAGATATTTCTCAGGAAAGTAATATGAGATAAACTTTATCAATTGTTTGACCTCGGGTATGGGGTCTCCCTCTAGATCGTACGCCTCATAAGCGTTGCATAAGTTAACCAAAGTCATTATCACGGCATAAAATGCTAACTGATCGTCAGTCTTGGTAAGTTCGTTCATCACTTGAACGAAGTGCTTGACTTCATCTTCAGCTTGGATCAAATGATGTTTCACTTTTATATGAAAACTAAGATATGACAGGCCTTTCATGGCCCATATTTTTATACTTTTTTCTCCCGTGATTAAAAGTCGTAAAAATTTGAATGCCCACATATTGGACACGTCAATATATCCACCAGCGATGAACACATTTGTGAGCCAAAACTTATCTCCAAATTTGGTCGATATCCACATTCCTACTAATGCTTGAAACTCAATGGAATTATCCTTATCCTCTTGTGATCGATACAGATAACGCAACGTTCTTAGACTTCGAAATATAAATTTGTTGGTCTTGTTGTATTGTGTTACAGCGGCAACGATACATTCGCAGACAACTTTCAGGTGCAATACGTCATTTATTTCCACGCCATTTATTGGCACAGTTAAGATCCTCTCAATCATCCCTTCTTTAAATATAATTTCGTCTGCAACTTTGAACGGGCCGAATATCAGGGTTATTATCGCAACTACTCCACGCACCTGTAAGACAATCGATGATAACAATTTATAAATTTGTACATTTTATGAAACAATAATTAATTTAAAAAATATCAATAGGTAGTTTTATTTAATTTTGATGAATGATAAGAGAAATCTCTGATAAATTATGCTTCAGAAAATACGAAAAATGGCAAAGTCGTATTCTTCATTCTCTCTAAATTTTGATTAAACTCTGTTATAACTGTATTTAATACGTAAGTTACAGAATATACAATATCGACAATTGAAAAGAAAAGCTTACTTTGGATTCTGTGTCAGATTGAAGCAATTTATCCCGAATAAATTCATAAATGGTGTTGGTAAATGTCCTCTTATCATCCTTATAGCCCATGTTTTCATATATTTTAGCTAAGCACACACTGATTAAAGATCGCGTAGAAGACGTAATGTTCATCGAAAATTCTTTGTATTTATATTCTTCCATTTCACTGGCTACCTCCATTAATTTTTGCAAACCGCCAAAGTCGACCAATTGTTCGGCCCAGTTTAACGAAGCATGATGCATATTATGTGTAATAAATTTTATTATTGCCTCTCTGGCAAGGGCTGTTATCGTTCTACTCGTTACACTATTTAACAAGCCCAAAAGTATCGTGTAAATTTCACTTTTATACTTTACACACAAACTCATGTCGGGTTTTGGACGGCGTTTATTCATGCCGCTGTAAGTGTTCAATATAATCTGAAACCGAAATATGTAATAAATTTTGAATTACTGAAATATGATAACTGCACGTATTTTATTCGATAATATTTACTTGTAAACAACTTTGAGACGCGTTGATTCTCTCTGTATTCGCGCTGTTCATCATTTCCAGACACCAAAACCAACCGGCATATTTCATAACGGATTCGGTTCGATCAATATTGTTTTTGCATAACTCGCCCACAATACGAATAGCGCTGCAGATCAATTTTTCATTTTCTTCAAGTTTCACAAGTTGTGTGATTTTTGATATGCCTTCATTCTGGAATATCTCTTCGGCACCAGCTTCATCACGTGCGAGCACAAACAGATTATTCATAGCGGTTTCACGGTTCTCCTTATCTGCGCTTACGTTAAATGCTGGACCCATCATTTGTGATACCTAATACAAAACAAAAGTTAGCGTATATTTAAATATAATGGTTTGTAATAAAAATGTAAATAACTGTGAAAGATAATATTTAAATTATGTAATTTATATCTATATATAGTGAGTGTAGAATATTAATCGATAGCAATTAACAATTATGTAATAAAAAAAACCTTAAATCAATTTGTTAAATCATGTGTAGTATTTTGAGAAATTAAAACTCTTACTAATATAACCAGTACAAAAATTATGTTAATATGAACTTTTGTTAATAGTTATTAGTGTATATATACCGTGACACTAAGATTTGGGTCATGACGACCTTGTACAATTTCAACCTTTACGGATTTAATAACTTCGTTATTTGGATCAGATGAATCAATAATCTCCTCTTCATCACCTATCTCTAGCCATTTCAGTGCGATCTCATCTGACTCTGGCGACTCTGCCATGATGGGATATCTCTACAACATAAAATATATGATGCATTATGTTTTAACGTGGAAAGACTCTCTGTGATATTTTATACATATTATCTTAAATGCGAAAGGCATAGAGTATATATGAAATTAATTCTAAATAATTATATGCAAGTATGAGACATTACTGAATCTCTTTCTAACTGTCCCCTTAGAAAGAGACGAAGAGTGTTTCGTGTAAATAGACTGGCATAATAGCCGGTAATGTAAGGATATATCATAAGAAAATAAAGACTCGAGCAGCAAAGTGTTTTCAAATTCATGAAGGGTCACATTTCGATGAGAAACATCACAGTACACAACATTTAATTTTCAGTTACATAAATAGGGAAACTTTATTATCGCATCTTTAAAGTACGTTCGAAAAGTCGAAACACATTTGAAAAGACCAACCGAACTGATTTGAAAAGACCAACAAAAACTGGATGTGTAAAAAAAAACTGATAAACTCGGTTGACGGCCTGAGTTAGATGCCTTTATATAAAGAAAAAGCGAGAGATTCAACATCACGCAAATAAATTCCTCGCGCATAATTTGCACGCTTTTCCAATTCGATGGAATATGGATAGGATCACGTTAATCGGAGACTGTGATATCGGCCCTTTGCTGCAAAAATCTGGCGCGATTTACACGCGGCAAGCTCTTATTCACAACCAGATCATCGCGACGAAACAGAATAAAATGTAGAACCTTTACCTTTATCGGATGGTTTTCTTCTCGTATCGCACCTTCAAACTTCTCGCGATGTTTACTATCCTAGCACTTATCAAGGACTAATGTGAACTAGCGAATATTATCCGAAAAGAGTACCGAGCGCTATCTCCCTGCGATAGAATTTCACTCTGATTGGCTACTCGTAGCCATGTGACCGGCGTAGCTACAGCTCTGCCAACATATTCGGCATTATTGCAAGCCAGATCTACAAATAAATAAATATTTACGTTACATTTATATAATAATGATTATTAATTATATAACATTAAAATAATAATTATACTTCTATTTTAGAAAATAAATATTACAATATTCTTCTAATTTTTAATTAATTTATGTTAATTTCTCCCGTAATTATAAATTAATATTCAAAATTTTAATTAATAGTATTTAAACTTTATAATTTAATTATATAATTTAAATTTTAAATCCTTAAAATCAGATTTTTGTAATAAAGTTTTTTGAATCATAGTTTAGTTATTTGAATTACAATTACCTGCAATTCCCCTCGCCAATAGAGAACATGGTGCTGCAGACGAGGCAGCAGAACGTTTTCTTTCCTGAGTGAACCTTCATATGCGAATCCAAAGTGCACTTCACTGCAAAGCTCTTGTTGCAGTGATCGCACTTGTACGGTCGTTCGCCCGTATGCGAATGTGCCTGATGAGATCGCTTGGTTTACGGAAAGTTTTCGGACAGTACTTGCACTTATTAGTGTATTCCCTCGTCTCTTTTTTCTCCACATTCTCCTGAATGATAAAATGACGTTACAATGATAAGTCACTTGGCCGATGCAAGACTTTGTGCGAACCAGTGCAAATATTGTATATACTTACAGCAACGCGGTCCATGCTTTTTCTCTCGGCGACTGCATCCATCAAAAACTTCTCGGAAACCGACGGGTTCGGATCTCGGATATACAGCGTTGTTATTATCTCCGATAAGCCGGGGTTCGAGGAAGTAAGATCTTTCTGAGAACTGTCCGGTTCCGTGGATGAAACATTCCAAGACTCGGTATGCATTTTATTGTGAAATTTCAATTGCAGTTTGCTGCCCAGTGTCTTCTGGCAGGTCGTGCATTTCCACCGCCTGTAAAAAAGTAAAAAAAAAAAAAAAAAAAAGAAATTGTGATTTTTTTATTGAGACGTGTTTGAGACATCTTTCGTTATGTCAATTAAATCATTTACTGCTTATTCGTGTGCATCTTCATATGCCTGCTGAGACCGCCATTTGTACAGAATCGTTGGGAACATACGGGACACTCAAACTCTTTGGCACTGCGATGAGATTTCAAGTGTTCCTGTAATAATTATGTTAATTGCATGATTTAGAAAGTAATTGCAATGTTGTGAATATTTAGGAAATGTTTCTCGTACCTTCAATCTCTCTGTCGTGAAACCTTGATCGCCGCACATGTGGCACTGCAGCAGAGTGTTACACTCCACCAAGCTGTCCATGCCAGACACACAACCGACCCCCAAGTTGAGAATTCTTAGTATATATTTTTAAATAAAAAGATATTTCTATAAAAAAAAAACACTATTGCAAATTCCGCTCAGAGCGTGTGAGTGAGAGCAGCCATGGTTGAAAAGCGGTTTGATTGGCAGTCGATGTCGATGGTGGTGTCGAGCGAATAGCAGCGAACGATCCAATGTGATGTATCGTTGGTACAATATGATTCATTGTACTTACAGAAGAAGGAACCGAAACGTTCGCAGGTGGAAACGTCGGTGGACAATTTGTGTTGGACGCAAAATTTGTCGAATATGTAGGAAAGTGTTGCAGTGGGTAATAGCTCAGTGGCGGCGTGGCCAGTGGTGGAATTGGATTCACTGAAAAATATGACGTGTTTGTTGGGTAGGAATATGGTTGAAAAGCAGTCTGATTGGCAGTATTTTTTTAATGCAACTGATAAATTTATAGCGGTTGCTACTTATAGTACTGGACCTTTGCAGATCCAATTTCCAATTTCTTAAAACGTCATAGAAGATTTGCATAGAAACTAAAATTACTTACTGGTCAGCATGCTGCTCATGTCCTTAATCTTCTTGTAATTCCTAATAAGTTTTATAAGATTCGCAATTTCTTCATATCTCTTCTCCTTTGTGGAGCGCACAACACACTTTATTTCTTCCTCATCATCGTTGAACTGTAGAGATCCTTCGTGTTATTTTAATAGCAGGACGACATGGTAGACGAAATTTATTGATAAAAGTATGTTGGAAACGTTTGTCTCGGCCGCAATACTTACAGTGAAAGCCGTACGTCGCAGGTGCCCAAGGAACTGCGCGGATTACTTCCCCCTGCGGCCGGCGGCGGGCTTTGAAGATGTTATTGCAGTCCACTATTAATCCACAAAATAAATGTCGTTTAACACATTATTAATTGTGAGACCATCGTCTCGATGTCTCCACGACTTCCACGTTGTAACGATACGTATAGGCTGCGGTCCACTTGACGCTACAAATGCTTTGGAGCGTTCTTCTTCTCCCTCTTTCTTCATTGGCCTAGTTTACACCGATCTCTTGATACGCGTATCAAATAGTATATTTGAGCTGATCAGCCAATAATCAAACTAATTTACTAGTTATTTACTATTTAATACGCGTATCAAGTGATCGGTGTAAACTAGGGCCCGGTTTCACCAACGTGATTTAATCTAATCGGTTGATTAAACTCACTCTTTGTCTCTTTTTAACTGTCCCTTTAGAAAGAGACAAAGAGTGAGTTTAATCGACCGATTAGATTAAATCACGTTGGTGAAACCGGGCCTAGGCCATTGAAAGAAAAGAGAAGAGGAATGCTTCGAAGCATTTGTAGCGTCAAGTGGACCGCAGCCATAATCGTATATGATCGTATATTCGCCATGGGTAGCTAGAGACCCTTTACTAAAGACTGGCCATTCGAGGATTCCGCGTGATTGGTGCACGTGACTTGGGCCCACAAAATAATAGCACCAATAAGGAACGAATTCACGTGCAACGGATGGCAGCTAGAGCACAGTATAAGGATATACAGTAGGGACAATGCTTCGTTTTCGACTCAGCCGCGCAGATTTGCTTGCGCATCTCAAGCGGCCATGTTCTTAGGCATGCACCAATCCCGTTCAAAGTAAAGAACCAACAGTATCTCCGTTACTGTAATCACAGCGGTAGGAAAACTTAACCTGCAAGTTCAATGAACGTCACCATCACGTCGGGCATCGCTTTCACATTTTATAACTTTGTGTTTTATTCCAGAAATGTTTGGCAAAAAGATTTATCGTGTGTGTGCTGTGCAAAATTGTTTAAACAACAATTTTGATAATATATCATTTTTTCGCTTTCCAAAAGATAAAGAAAGGTATGTAATTGCTTTCATTATATTCTAATAATTTTAGGAAGATAAAAATAAAAATAAATATAAAATAGATATTATTCCAATGCTGTATTTTTATGTTTTTGCGCCATAATAAATATAAATTTTAATATATAAGAATATAGCTATATAATATATGCGTAAAATGGTTTGAAGCTGTTGAATAATTGTTTATGTATTACAGAGCCGTAATCTGGGCGAAAGCAGCTATGCGATATGATTTAATACCGAACGCTGAGAAGTTATATGACTCTCATCGTTTATGTGCTGTTCACTTTGAGAAAAAGTATTTCTTAAATGATTTAAAAAATAGACTAATGCCAAATGCAGTCCCAACTGTGTTCCAATATGCATTATCATTGAACTATGAAAATTTAACTCAAGAGAACATAGAAAACGGTATAAACTATTACTGATATAAATCTATTTTACTTTGCAAAATTTAAGCATATGTTTATAACATTATAAGCATATATTATAATGAATATTTTTCTTATGTATTTATGTATTAATTTTTAGATTCAACTGATACATCGATTTTGAACGAGAATAAAAAAAGTAAAGTGTATAAAGCAACACGAACTCAAGCAACACAAACAGACTTTGTAAGTCTTAAGGATGCAGAATCTATGACAGAATCTGAGAACGTCATCTTTCATATAGCGGAAGCAGATAGAGGTGTTACTACAAGAGGAATACAGACTCCATCCTGCTGGGATTATCAGAATAAAATGGAAGATCTTAAACATAAATATAAAAAGTCACAAAACCGTATATATTATCTAGAACACAAACTTGAAAATTTTGAAGAAAAAGAAAACACACGGGAACTGTCACTTGACGAATGGTATAAACATTGTAACAAATTTTTATCTCCAGAATGTGCAACATTTGTGCAAAATCAAGCACTTTTTTATAACAAAAAAAAAGTTTTTAAGTACTCTAATGAATTAAAACAGTTTTGTTTAGAATTATATTTTAAAGGTCCAAAAGTATATCGTCAGTTGCAAGGTATATTTCACTTGCCCGCAAAGCGTACTTTAAATAGGTATATACAAAATATGACGTTTGAAGCTGGAATAAATGAGAATTTATTTAATAATCTTTTAATAAAAATTAGTGACTTAGAAGAGTTAGATAAGTACTGTGTATTATGTTTAGATGAGATGGCTTTAAAATCACACTTATATTATGATATAAGCAAAGATAGAGTGCTTGGTTTTACAGACATAGGCGATCAACGATTATTCGAACCTTGTTCTTCGGCGACAGTATTTTTAATTCGTGGAATATATAAAAATTGGAAGCAGCCAATTAGCTATTTGTTACCGCGTACATCATGTACGGCGGAAATATTAAAATCTACACTTTTAAAATGCATAAAAAAATTAAAAGAAATAGGTTTAATAGTTTGTATAGTTGTTTGTGACATGGGTTCAAATAACGTTGCATTGTGTAATTTATTAAGAATTACACCCGAAAATCCATTCTTTTTCGTTGATGGTCAAAAAGTATTTTATGCTTATGATACATGTCATTTGCTTAAAGCAACCAGGAACAATTTATTATTACATTCATACTGTTTTGATAACGATTTTACTTCCTGGAAGTATATATCAGACTTTTACAATAATGACAAGACAAAGGCAAATCGATTATGTCCTAAATTAACTGACGCTCATATACAACCAACAAACTTTGAAAAAATGAAAGTGAAATACGCTACGCAAATAGTTAGTTATTCACTTTCTTCTGCAATGTCAACGTATATATATTTTGGAAAATTGCCTGAAGAAGCTATGGGAACAGTAAAATTTATAGAAAAATTCGATAAGCTTTTTGATATACTTAATTCATCGGGATTAAGATCAAAAAAAGAGTTTAATAAACCATACAAAGGTACACCAGAACAAGAAAGTTTTATGCTTGAATGTTTAAACTTTTTGGATAATGTAGTAGTTAAAAACAAGAAAACTGGTAAAGATATAACTCATTCTATAAAGTCGATTCAAGGTTGGAAAATAACAATAAATGCTATCATGTTGTTATGGGATTTCTTGCATCAAAAGGGTTATCAATTCCTTTTGACTCGTAGAATCAATCAAGATGCTCTTGAAAATACTTTTGGCTACTTACGACAACAAAATGGAAATTGTGTAAATCCAACACCTATTCAGTTTATTAGATCATTCAGAAAATTGTTCTGTACGAGACTTTTTCATAATGGAGGTGAAAATTGTGCTGCAGATTTTAGTGAAACACTTTTACAATTTCGCAATTTTCATCAATCGTATGAAGAAACAGAAATTATTGATGTGTTACCAGAAGATTTACCTGTACATAGCAAAGATTATCAAGAATGTGATATTTTGGAACAAAATTCAATTCAGTATATATGCGATTTTCTTATTAAAAAATGTCTTGCAAAACATACTTGTGATGTTTGTACTTCATATGGTACAAATCAACAGCATGTTGACGATAGAACATTATATTCTCATTTTAAAGCCTACACTGGTAACACAGATACACCATTTGGGTCATTGTATATGCCAGCTGAAACTTTTCCACATTTTGTTAGTCAAATGAACAGAATATTTTTTGAAAGATTCGAAGAATTTGTTATACAAAATAATGTTGTAAACAACTTTGTGGTAGAGTATAAAAAAATTAATTTCAAACATCCATGTAAAAATTTTCCGTATAATTACGTAATACATTTATTTGCACGTATGAGATTATATTTTACTTTGAAATTTATCAATAGAAACTTTAAAGCTAGGAGCAGTAAAAATAAATTACTTATTTGGCAAAATAAGTAATATAGAATATTTAATATAAGCTGTGTTCCAGAATTCACTGTCAGCGCTGAAAATCTATAGTACACGTAACGTATACCATAGATTTTCAGCACTAGCAGTGAATTTTAAAACACAGTTATAGACAACAGAATAAAAACAATTTTTTGTAACTTTGTGTACCAAATTCTTACATTAATAAAGATTTTGCTTATTTCGCTGACAAATGTGTAAACTTTTTTTTTAAGAAAACTACATATATATTGAATAAGATTTTTATTATTTACAGGTAAATTTGTGATTACAGATAACATGTTGAGTTCTAAAAATTTTAAGTTTTTTTCTAAAAATATAATTATTTTTGTTTAAAATTTTAAATAATTTTATTTTAATTTTATAATAAAATTTTTTAAATTTTATAATTATATAAATTATATAAATTATATAATTATTATAATTTTATAAATTTTATTACTTTATTTTAAATAACATTTTATATAATAATAAGTTATTTTACACACTATAATTAGTTATTATAAGATATAATTTATTTACCTTTCCTTTACATATCCATTTATTTTATTATAATTTGTAAAAGTTAAAAAGATTCACTAATGACAGGGGTTCCTAATACTATTGATACGGTACTAGCAGCCCAAGAACATGGCGGACCTAGAAAAGTCAGCTGAAAAAGATCAAAGGTGCCGACATGCTTTGTCCCTACTGTATATCCTTATACTGTGGCTAGAGGCCTAGATAATCAGAGAAGCGACAACTCTACCCCCACCTAGAGTCCTATACCCCCACCATGGTTCCCATCGGGCCCGCAGCTGATCGCTTGTGAAGAAACTAAAGCTCCTTGCACAATGCCAGGCAACCCGCAACAGGCAATAGGAACAGAAAATAACCAAAAAATCTTTAATTACAACCTAAAATATTCGAATGCTATGATTGATTGGCAATAGGCAATAGGTACAGAATTTCCAACGTGACGGAAACTCTGTGTCTATTGCCTGTGTCACTGTTTATTCTGCATTTATACATGATTTCTGATTTCTATTCCCTGTTGCCTGGCATTGTGCAAGGGGCTTAAGCGGGGAGCACACACTTCTGCACAACGCATAATACGTAAGCATAAGAAAATTGATTGGTCTATTTTCTTATGCACATGTGTATGAACCTGCTCCCTGCTTTAACCTCTGAAGCGTCGTCTACAATACGCAGAGTAAGAAGTAAGAGTAGGCGTAAGAAGTGAGAAGTAAGTGTAAAATAAAGCTAAAATGAAGGCGTAAGCAAAATAAATTATTTTTATTTCTTAGTTTAACTTCAGCTCTTACGCAAGATCCTTTATTGGGATAAATTCATATTTTGCACGACTAAAGCAACAGAGTTCTTTAAAAGCGCGCTCCTCGAACCCAGCCGGAATCAGCTGCGGGCCCGATAGCCTCGGTTTTGATTGGTGCCGCGGTCAACCAATCAGCAAGCGTGCCCTCAATGTCGCTTCTCTGATTATCTAGGCCTCTAATGGCAGCGATAAACAAACGCGCATACATATAACGAGTTCACGTATTTGCACACACACATACGACTTCGCCGCCATTTTGTGGTCGCATTCCTAAAGTTGGCCAGTCTCTAGTAAAGGGTCTCTAGAGACGCTGTAGGAATCTAGTATCGCGGGAGGATTATGGTACCTCCGCGTATCGGCCTACTACCGATGTAATGACGAGAGGAATCGAGGAATGATTACACACTCAAATACTAATAGCAGAATAATACTTTATTGCGAGCCACGCAATAGCCACTAGTCTCCGTACAAGTCTAACGGCTTTCTGAACACAGTTCTGCCAACCTCGTAACTCTCGCGGTGGCGAGAGCGCCAACCAATAGGGAACAGGGAGGCAGAGATGCTGCTCCCTACAACGCCTGTCCTAATCTGCCCTCTGAGAAAGTGGACGTCAACTACGTCGTTACGCTCGGTAACGATACATAGGTTCGTATCCGTGCTATGGTTCGTGTCCGAACTACTCAGAGGTACATACGTACATACATACATGCCGTTAATAATAGTGAACAAATACGAGTTTTTGAGAAACACAATAATTATGCCCTGTGTCCACGATGCAAGAACTTGGTCCAAGTTTCGGTTTAAGCCAATCAACTTGCAGCTCTTACAGAAAAGCAGCAGTTTCATTGGCTTAAACCGATGCAAGAACTTGGTCCAAGTTTTGGTTTAAGGGCCAATTTCACCAACCACGGTTAGCTTAACCGACGGTTAAAGTTAGCAGGATTGACCAATAGAAATGAATCTATTGGAGTTCTATTGGTCAATCCTGCTAACTTTAACCGTCGGTTAAGCTAACCGTGGTTGGTGAAATTGGCCCAAATCGAACCGACAGTTGTCGGTAGGCAGGAACGGAATACGGGCCCTGGTCGAGGTCAAGGGTCGAGGTCTTTTCTCGCCTAACCGTTGAAGAGTGCGGACGTATAGTCGAGTGCGGTCTTAGAATATTCTAGATTGCGCAATATTATATATCGTTTATTCGAGATCGTTTATATTAAATACGCTCAAGGAAAGGACAGTTTCGCGATTCGCGATTACTATTAAAAGTCTTGACGCAGCGTTCGTTCTACGAGTAATTTAACACAATATTAACGACGTATTTCGAGGTTCGAGTATTGTACCCGGGTAACGCCCGTGAACAGTTCGATTCGTCAATCGCTTACGCATAATTGACGTGTGCAAAAAGTAAATACATATCGTTGTTTTGTTAACTCAAAACGAGATACATCATAATTATTTAAATAATCTTCATCCTGATTCTTGACGAAATCATTCGTGAACCGAGTGTTAGTGCGCAACCTTGTCCGAGGACATTGGCCATTACTACGCATGAAGCTGATGAGCAGCGGACATTTTGTATCTTGGTACGAGACAGGAAGGAAGGAAGATATTATAAGCAGCCTTCGTATACATTGTTGACTCTCATACGTTCTACGTTCTAACGATAAACGTAGTGGCGACCGTAATTTCAACTCAAAGTAAGTTTATTTTGTTCTCAGACCTAGAGGAGGATGTTAAAAAGAGGCCATTTTTGCCCCGCTAGTGCAACGTGAAAACGTACTGGAGAATTGTTATTTGGACCATTTAAGAAAGGAAAATGACATTTAATTCATTCTGAAGTGGTGGGAACATGGTTAGAATAAGCGAAGTTTAACTCGTTTTACCCTTTGACGACAAAGAATGTTCGCATAATTTCTTCTCATATTTTAGAAAGTATTTGACCAATATTCATAAAACTTGGTATAAAAAAGTTGTAACGATGCGCCCCTGACATAAGACATCGTTCCCGGCTACCACCCGCCCGACCGATCCTCCGTCGGGCGAGGACAGGGCGCGGTGCGCCCACATTTTTAAACGCTTCCACCGACCCCGCGTGCGCGGATAAACCGCAGCACCGGGGCCTTCTCGTCGCGCGGCCACGACCGCCTCCGAAAAGGGCCGAGCCACGCCGAAGGCGACAGCGCGTTCGCGTGTCCCCACCCGACGCGCCTGACGACCGGCCTCCCTCCCATCAGACCCGCCGCGCCGGGGTATATAAGCCGGCCCTCCGGCAAGAGACGGCACTTCGTCTACCTTACAGCATTCCGCTGCTCCTGGCGAAGCCTACCTTCCAGATCCTAGGACGACGCGCAAAACGAGGTCCAGAGCGTGGGCCTCTACTGAGAGTTCTCAGAGTGTCTCCGAACATCCATCACATTTCTTCCCGACGGCTACGGCACCGCGAGGTCGAGCGTGCTCGTCCTCGTAGCGAGGGTTCTCGCAACCGTAACCCCGGGACGCCACTCTCCTCCGCTGTACATATCGCGCTCCCGCCCCGATCTTTATATTCGTTTGTACTATACCGCGTTGCGTTAGAATCGTTATCCTCCAGATAAAATCCGCGTCTGTTCCTGAGTGCCTATGCACGACCGCTACTTCCCGAGTGCATCGGCACTACCGCTGGTCATATACCGCGTGACGTCATATGCTCGGTAAGCTCCGCGCTCATTATCTGAGAACCCGCGTCCATTATACTTGCGTTATATTGTCCGTAAAACCCGCGTTCGTGATCTTGTAAAATCAGCATTCATCATACCGGCCGCCCGAGTGCACATGCACTACCGCTTGTAAAATACCGCGTTGCGTGAGTCTCTGTAAAACCCGCGTTCGTTGCACCGATACCGCGTGGCGTTATTCTTTGTAAACTCCGCGTTCGTTATACCGATACCGCGTGGCGTTACGTTCTTTGTAAAATCAGCATTCGTCATACCGGCCGCCCGAGTGCACATGCACTACCGCTTGTAAAATACCGCGTTGTGTGAGTCTCTGTAAAACCCGCGTTCATTATACCGATACCGCGTGGCGTTATTCTTTGTAAACTCAGCGTTCGTTATACCGATCCCGCGTTGCGTTATTTTATTCACATGCAAATGCACCTGCACTGCCGCTTGTAAAATACCGCGTTGCACTATGATCGATGTGTAATCCCGGATCCCGAGTTAAGTAAATAAAATAACTAATACGTGTGTACTGTAAATTGACTACTGTCTCTGGGCCTTTCATCGAACTCCCGATCCCGCAAGCTAGCCCGCGTTCGATAAAGTCAGGCCGTTACAAAGTTTTGTGTAATGTGTTTTTCGATTTTAGAGCCAAAAATTTGAAATTCAAAATGGCAGATTGAATATGGCTATCGTTAAAGTAGTCAGACTGGAATGAAAGATATTTGCAATATATTATATAAATCCTTTTAAAACTATGTGAAACAAAAAACATTTACAATGTATTTGCATTTTACTGGTACTCTGTACAGAAATGGTATTAACAATATATTCACAACCCCTTTTATTGAGTTTACAAATTGTGCAATTTCAAATAACGCGTTTTAGGATGGTACATATATCTAAGAATTCTCGCTTCGTCAGCAGAGATGCCAATTGCCAGATTCTGTGCCGCACACGTACACGGTACGTAGCTTGTGTGCGTCACGAGCAGTCACGTGACTCACGAGATCGAGCCATCCCCTCCACATGCGACCGAATGCTACCAAGCTCAGAATCTGGCATCTCTGAGTTTGTAATCGTCAGGCATAGGACTGCGTCACGAGCAGTCACGTGACTCCCCACACAGAGCATAATATTTAATAGATATCCATTAGATATCTACATATCTAATGGATATCTATTAAATATTTACATATCTAATGGATATCTGTTAAATATTATGCTGTGTGTGGGTCACGAGAGCCATCTCCTCTCCATCAATTATGCGTACATGCTTTATCGTTAAAGGGTAAAACGAGCTAAGCTTCGCTTATTCTAACCATATGTTCCCACCACTTCAGGATGAAATAAATGTCATTTTCCTTTCTTAAATGGTCCAAATAACAATTCTGTAGTACGTTTTCACGTTGCACTAGCGGGCCAAAAATGGCCTCTTTTTAACATCCTCCGATATTATAATGCATTTTAGCATATGCTAAAAAAGGGGGTGACGGTTGGTCTAGTGGGTAGAGCGCCAGATTCGTGATCCGGAGAACCGGGTTCGAATCCCGCTAGGCCACTGAGAATTTCTCAGCAAATACGTTTGCCTCCCCATCTAGCGGAGAGAGGCCTTAGATGAAAAAACTGGGCTCCGTCTTTCGGAAAGAGACGTTAAACCGTTGGTCCAAAGGAAATGGTAATGGTATAATGAATGAGTTGGATAGGGTTGGGTACGTCCCTTTAAAAACGCCCTTTAAGGCCCCTTGGGGTAAATCAAAAGTATATATCCTTATCCTTTTATATGCTAAAAAAGAAAAGATTATTATTCTTCATCTTTTTTGTCTTCTTTTAGAGAAACAATATGACAACCCACAATAAATCTTCATATTGCGAGAGTTGTAGTCGATATCCCTATGTCGGCAGAGTATCTGTAAGAGAAGAGGATAGTGTTGACTTCATCTATCAATTTGTGAAGAAAAGATTTGTTGCCGTGGACCACGAGAGTCTTAGCATATTCCATACTGCCCCTGACATAATTGGGCCACCCAAATTTCAAAATTACGGACAACTATTTCATTTACCAATCTCTTTTTGGGATTTTAGGGTACGTGTATTTTCTGGTACTACCTATCTCTGTTATAGTCCTGTACAAAGTAATCGTTATATATCATATGTTACAAGATTTTCTACTATTTGACAATTTTGATTTTCTAATATAGAGGATATTAAAGGATGGTACTGGTGTTTCAATATCTCCGTGGCAAAACGTAAATTTCATAAGACCCATTGATGAGCTCATAAAACGAAGCGATTACTTTAACATGACGAGCGAAAGAAGATATATTGGTATGTAATATTTAAATCGATAAATAAGATATTGTTAAGGAAGATACGCTTTTGCTGAGAAGAGAGTAAATATAATAATATTTTCTATTTAAAGATATCGAGTTTCATGAAGCTGTATATCCAATCAGAGTTTGTATTTACGAGATATGTAATCCTGGAAGCGTAATTCAAATTTCGGCTCAAGATTCCAATAATCACTGGATTCAGTTGTGGGCTGAATCGTCTCAGATTGTACCCCCGAAATCAAGATTATTTTCTCCACCGTTGTCGCATCCGTGTAACTTTAAAACCAAAATGCTCAAACTATTATTTAAGGGCAGTTCGCAGGACTCTTACACAAAGCTAGATGCTGTGATGCTCATCGGTACATCAGAATTGATCCTACCTAGAAATCCTAACGAGAGTTTAACTAATCTGTTCAAAGAAATTAACTACTTGTACTCTCCATACCATGACGATGTTCATAATTTAACAACAGATTCAGAAAGTGCACACTTAGATATAGTTTATCTGCAACAGAATTTTTCTAAATACTGTGTTATTTGTAAAAGGTATTATTATCATCGACATTAAATAATATTTGAATTTATTTTTTCTGTTAATAATAAAAATTAATTTGTTCCGATAATATTTGCAGCGACATAAGAAGGGTTTCTGATAAGAATAATTTGAAGCACAAAGAGGTATCTCAGGAGGTAATCCCTGGTTATGAGCAACCTCTTGATCAGAGATGTCCGCATCGTATTTTATTGAAAAGTAATTCGAATTGTGCCAAGAGAGTGAAACTCTCATTGGATGAATCCAAGGAGCTATCACATTGCAGTTTATCTGTGCTTCCTGTAAAGTATTCTAAGAAGTTTATTTCTCATCACAATATTTATTACAATGACATTTCGTACTTTGAGTATTAAAGTATTTATTTTGTATTATATTAATTATATTTTATCTTTACAGAATGAAATGCTACTAAAAATATTTAAATACTTAGATGTGGTAACATTATGTTGCATGAATGAAGTAAATAATAGGCGCTTTGATACTTTAACACGGGATCCTCTACTCTATACATGTTTGAACATGCGAAATATTCGCTGTGGCAAATATATGTGCAAATTATTTTGTTATTTTACACCTAGATGTGAATATTTGCAACAATTAGATCTTACAGCATGCAACTTTGATGTTGATGATTTCGTGAACTTTCTTGATAATTGCGGCAGGCGTTTAACGCATTTAAGATTAAGTTACTTCACGGACCTCATCGACTTAAATCCTGCCCTACTTAAAACTTTAGAGACATGCAAAAATTTGAAAGGTATATACATATAGTATATATATATAATTGTCAAGATTATTGGTAAATTGTATAACAATTTGTAATACAAATTTTTCTTAGGATTGGATCTATTTTATTCTTACATAAACGACGAAGGATTTTCGTATCTCAAGGGGCTAAATAATTTGGAACACTTAAACCTTTCTCATACTCGTGTAAGAACCGAACAACTTTGCAAAATACTACAAAATAATCAACGGATGCGTCAGTTATCGGCAAATTGTTTGAACGATGCAGTTCTAATAGAGTTGGGAAATTCGTGTCGTGACTTGGAAGTAATATATTTACTGCACGCACGTGATCTTACATCTCAGGGTATTAATGCTCTCGCTAACTGTAAGAATTTACAAAAAGTGCACCTTGATCTGTAAGTGTGTGTGCTACATTTTCTTTTAAAATACACATTATTTTATTCTTTATTGAAATTTGTTTGCTTCTTTTGCGAGCATCTTGGGAAAGTTACATAAATTTTCTCTTTGCAATTAAAGTACTGTGCTAATTACATAATTTTTGTTACAGACGCGAATGCCCAGCTGATGACAGCTTATTTAGATTACTTTCCTCTTATCAAAACTTGCAAGAAGTTTATTTGAACAATGCTGTCCTCACTGATCACCGGTTGGAATTACTAGCGCAGTGCAAAAACTTAAAAAAATTATATCTTTTTAACGCAAAACTTGATATATCTGATTGTTCCGTTATTTTGAAACAATGTCCTAAACTGCAGGAGTTTTATTTCAAGCTCTGTAGAATAAATCAATTGCAAGTTAATCAATTGCTTAATCAATGGAAGGAAAGATATCCGCACGTGTCCGTCTATACATTCGGCTGTACTCTAATAAATTAGGTTTAGAATATGTTAAGGTTTAATAAAAACGAAATATTCACATTTATTTATAGTTTTGTTATTTTCAAACCGTTTTATCTTTCTTTTCTTTTTCATAATTTGAATTTTTTGGGAGATGGTGTCATTTCTTTGTTTGAAATAATTGTTTAGCGAAATGCTAGAAAAACTATATTAATAACGTCGTTAGTAAATTCTTGATATTTTTTTGCCGTAACCGTATGTTTCTTTCGTTTAGAAATAGATCTCCTGTGATACTTTTTCTAGTTACAGTTTCTAAAACAGCTTTCCGTAAAGTTCGTAGTAAAAATTTATTTTTATACTGTTCTGAAATAAACTCATGAAAGCTACTATAAATATTGGCAGAATTTGCCCGCTGTTTCCTCTTGAAATTTACACTATAATCTTTATATATTTAATTTCAGAATCCATCGTTTCTCCATAAAATAAAAAATATGTACACTCTTACCTTTATGGAAAAATACATTCAACTTTTGGTGTTAACCGTTAAAAAAACACCAAAGAAAAACCCTTAAAGTTGGGTGTGATTTCGGACCGCCAATTGAAGGTTAACCATCATTTGAAGGTTAACCTTCAATTGGTGATCCAAAAATCACACCCAACTTTAAGGGTTTTTCTTTGATGTTTTTTTAACGGTTAAACACCAACAGTTGAGTGTATTTTTCCGTAAGGGTCACCCATCCGAGTCAGTACCGCACCTAACATCGCTTGACATCGATGATCGAACGGACTAGTGGCGATCCTTTGATTCTGACGCTTCCTTGTTGCTTTTATACTCCTACAGAACATATCTTTATAGCGTTCAAAAATCGTGTATTGATAATAACTGGTAAATATTAAAAATAATAATGCAATTACAATTAATGTACAATAATTATTAATATATATAAAATTCGTATATTTAACATAATATAATATTAATATAATAACGTTAACAGCATGCATGAGAACGCCTAAAGACGCTACCTGACAAAATAAAAAATTTATTTAATGAATTGAAAAATAATTAAGAATCAAATTTAAAGAAACATAAATCTAAAAAAAAGTCTATTCTTTATGTATGTGTGTGCATATATGTTCACGGAGTAAATTATAGTACTATATTATCAATACTCGATTAATAATAATAATAAGGGCCGTCAATTGAGACTTAACGAAGATTAACACAATAACATATTTAAACGACACCCAACGTTTTCATGCTTGGAGGCATTTACAGACGGTGGAAACTACATACCTAGCTGTTGCTGATCACTTTACGCCTGACAGTGTAGATGGTGCTATTTTGAAACCCATCATAATCTGAAATACACCGCCGTAGAGTTAGCAGACAAATTGAATATTTTTGAATTATTCTTTTTCATATAATTTGGGAATCATTTGGGGAAGTTTGGGAAAATTGTTTAAACATTTGGGAAAGAATAGATTTTTTGTTATTAACAAAATTTATCGAGCGTCAAGTTAGCAGATAGCGCCTATGTTTAATGTTTATTATAAATGGAATCGATTGGAAATCATTTGGGGATGACATCTTCATTGTAATTTTTATTTGGGAAAAGTTGCTTTTTTTGTAATTTAAATAATTGTATTAAAAAGAAAAATTGTTCTTTTTCGCTGCACTTCTGCACTAGTGCAACAAGTGAACTTATTGCACTAGTTCAGAAGTGTAGCGAAAAAAAACAGACCATTATCGGCAGTAGTGTGAAAATTACGACATGACAACATACTCCGAAAAGGAAATTTGTGTACGATCGCTCCTTTAATAACGATACCAGATGTAACGCCAGTCATGACAGGCCTAACAGAAAGTAGTTCTTCGGGTTTGTATCCTTCATTTTTTACTCTCTTTTGCAAATATTACGTGTAATCAAGTTGTTATAACTTATAAGATCTCTGTTTTACAATTTACATTTTACAAGATTACGCAACTGCACGTTGAAAATAATATCTATTTATTTTCATTTTAATGGCATATGCGTAAAGTTAAAATAACTAAAATTATTTACAGGTTTATTAACAGACAGCATATGCACAGCATATGAAAATAAAATGGTCAAATCAACTATCATTGACACCCGTATATGGGACTTTGTGTCGATGATCGTTGATTTGACCATTTTATTTTCATATGCTGTGCATATGCTGTCTGTTAATAAACCTGTAAATAATTTTGGTTATTTTAACTTTACGCATATGCCATTAAAATGAAAATAAATAGATATTATTTTCAACGTGCAGTTGCGTAATCTTGTAAAATGTAAATTGTAAAACAGAGATCTTATAAGTTATAACAACTTGATTACACGTAATATTTGCAAAAGAGAGTAAAAAATGAAGGATACAAACCCGAAGAACTACTTTCTGTTAGGCCTGTCATGACTGGCGTTACATCTGGTATCGTTATTAAAGGAGCGATCGTACACAAATTTCCTTTTCGGAGTATGTTGTCATGTCGTAATTTTCACACTACTGCCGATAATGGTCTGTTCTTTTTCGCTACACTTCTGAACTAGTGCAATAAGTTCACTTGTTGCACTAGTGCAGAAGTGCAGTGAAAAAGAACAATTTTTCTTTTTAATACAATTATTTAAATTACAAAAAAAGCAACTTTTCCCAAATAAAAATTACAATGAAGATGTCATCCCCAAATGATTTCCAATCGATTCCATTTATAATAAACATTAAACATAGGCGCTATCTGCTAACTTGACGCTCGATAAATTTTGTTAATAACAAAAAATCTATTCTTTCCCAAATGTTTAAACAATTTTCCCAAACTTCCCCAAATGATTCCCAAATTATATGAAAAAGAATAATTCAAAAATATTCAATTTGCCTGCTAACTCTACGGCGGTCTGAAATACCGCTACGTCGTTGACTTTGGGACATAATAGATACAGATTAACAGGAGTTGCAGCATACTTACCAATCATTACTTACCAATCATTAATTAACAAGCTTGTTAATTACCCAGCAAACCAGTAATCACCGAGTGCGTAAATTTGATAGCAAATTGTCGCCAAGATGGCAACAAATTCCGAATTTGTTGCCATCTTGGCGACAATTTGCTATCAAATTTACGCACTCGGTGATTACTGGTTTGCTGGGTAGATTATCGGCTGGCGTTCATAATGACAAAATTGAAAATACTATTAATTACAAATGAATTAACCAGTTACAAACATTGAAAATACACTCACAAACAATTTACAAAAAATATCCCTTTTCATATTAACAAATGATGTAATATTAATTACATTAAAGATTGTAAACAAACGTGATATATGACAGCTATTTCAAAACTACCCGCTAAACAATATTTTGTTACAGAAATGTTTTTGTAACGTCGCAATATAGCCATGCGACATTTTACGTTTGGTTGCATAAACGTTTTAATAACATAAAAGAAACCAGAAATGTCCTGATTCAATTACCTTACATATGCGACGTTGCACTTACAACGTGTTTTAGGCGTTTGCAAAACTTTATATGTGCAACATCGAATTTACAACGTTTTGGCGACGTTTGTGAAACTTGCATCAAACGTTAGGGAAACGTTACAACTTTCGTTCCAAAAACAACGTTTATACAATCAGGAACTTAAATTTTCCGTTTCACGGTTAATTTGCAACGTTGCATTTGTAACGTTTTTGTAACGAATGTATAATGCGGGGTCTACCAGCAGGAATAGTGGATTAGGTTGTAAGACGTCAGAATAAAACTGGTTTTTCCAGTGTAATAGGGCGTAGAGTTAGGCCGTCAACGGAATTGTTGAACCTCATTTTGTATGGTCTGCTCAACCATTTTTCTTATGACCTTAATCTAACTATTACACTGGAAAACCAGCTTTATGCTCTTACAGCTTACTGACGTCTTACAGCCTAATCCATCACTCCTGCATATATAATATGATATACAACATACGTAAATACGATTAATGAAAAACATAATAATTATTCGTTTATTAATTAATTTATTTTAATAAATTATTTTAATTTATTTTAATAAATACAGTATTGTGATGGTAAATGGGTTTAATATCATTGCACATTTATTCTATAATACTATACTATAATGTCTATGTATATAATACTATAATGTCGTGTACGTTACACATCACACTAATAATTTTCGCTATCTATCTTATAAATGCGAACAGCCGCAAAACACGCGGTGCCGATTTTCTTTGGCTCGAACCCGCACTTACTAATTATACCTATCTGTCGCACGTGGAGGCCGGAGGAAACGCGAAGCCACAAAACGGTCGTTGTCGGTATCGGTAGCTAGCGACCTTCTCGCTAACCCACCAATCAGTGCACTTCTTCCTGCGCCTAGCATCACGGCGCCTGTCCGTAACTCAAGCGACAAATAACAAGCGTAGTAGCCGCGATGCGGCGACATAGGCTGCGGTCCAGTTGACGCTACAAATGCTTCGAAGCATTCCTCTTCTCTTTTCTTTCAATGAAGAAAGAAGGAGAAGAAGAACGCTCCAAAGCATTTGTAGCGTCAAGTGGACCGCAGCCATAGAAATCGGTTATAGAAACCACGCGTCGAAATCTTAAACACGTGGCACACGCCCGCACGGAACGATGGCTCGTCGCGAACTACGCACTACTTCTTCTCGTAGCGTCCTCTATAATATATAGTTATACATTTTCTAATAATGTCGCATTTACAACGTTAATGCAAAGTAGTAAATTGCTTTTCAAAGTTACGTTTTGATTGAACCGTTTAAAGTACGTAGCGAAATGAATATTTTAGAAACATCGCAAATGTTAGCGTTGAGGCAACGTTTATAAAGTCGCAAAGGAAACGTTTCATACAAAAGTTATTTGAACGTCACAAAACATTTCATTTGTGACGTTCCGAATTGTCAAATTAAATGCGGAAAAGCAACGTTTCTGATACGTTCTACAGACTGACACAAATAAAACGTTAACTTGAGACGTTTACGAAATCTTTTATTGCCTATACATATAAAACGTTTCAGATTTGCTGAATTACAGTCAAAATGTGACGTTACAAAAAGGTTACATGTTTAGCGGGTACTGAGGATTTTTGCTCATAGGATGCGTGGCCAATAATCATTCGCTGGTACCAGAAAGGTGAGTAGTGATTGGCCACCACATCGACTTTCGCCATGCGTAATATACGTCGACGCGCTCTTTGATGACCAAAATAAAATTGTTAATTACAAAGAACTAATTGGTCACAAACGTTAAGAACTGACTCACAATCAATCACGATCGATTTACAAACGAAATACACTTAATTTACAAACGGAATACACTTAGAAGAATTAAAACTAATCGAATTTAGTAATTTCTGTCGGCTAGCTTCATACAGGCAATGCGTGGCCAATAATCGTCCGCTAGTTACAGAAAGGTGAGAAGTGATTGGCCACCGCATCGACTTCCGCCATGCGAAATGCGTCGACGCACTCTTTGTGCGCAGGAGCCTTGAGTACATTTCGCGCATGCGCAGCGATCTGCGCAGTTATCTGCGCAGTACATTAACCATATTAACTGAACTTATTTTGCAAATAACTCAGAAACTTATTAATTCACAAACGTTTCACTGGTATATTCGTAAATCACAAACGATTTCCTATTAATTACAGCTATCAGAAATCAAAAATCGGTTTGTTATTAAAAAGTGTCAGCTGACATCATGGCCAAAATAAAATTGTTAATTACAAACAAACTAATTGGTCACAAACGTTAAAAACTGACTCACAAATAATTACAAACGATTTACAAACGAAATACACTTAGAAAAATTAAAAATTATCAAATTTAGTAATTTCTGTCGGCTAGCTTCATGGTCATCTATGAATACGGACCTATGCTAGGCCGTACAGTAGCGCCACACATCCACTTCCCGCTAAACATGTAACCTTCTTGTAACGTCACATTTTGACTGTAATTCAGCAAATCTGAAACGTTTTATATGTATAGGCAATAAAAGATTTCGTAAACGTCTCAAGTTAACGTTTTATTTATGTCAGTCTGTAGAACGTATCAGAAACGTTGCTTTTCCGCATTTAATTTGACAATTCGGAACGTCACAAATGAAATGTTTTGTGACGTTCAAATAACTTTTGTATGAAACGTTTCCTTTGCGACTTTATAAACGTTGCCTCAACGCTAACATTTGCGATGTTTCTAAAATATTCATTTCGCTACGTACTTTAAACGGTTCAATCAAAACGTAACTTTGAAGAACATTTTACTACTCTGCATTAACGTTGTAAATGCGACATTATTAGAAAATGTATAACTATATATTATAGAGGACGCTACGAGAAGAAGTAGTGCGTAGTTCGCGGCGAGCCATCGTTCCGTGCGGGCGTGTGCCACGTGTTTAAGATTTCGACGCGCGGTTTCTATAACCGATTTCTATGTCGCCGCATCGCGGTTACTACGCTTGTTATTTGTCGCTTGAGTTACGGACAGGCGCCGTGATGCTAAGCGTAGGAAGAAGTGCACTGATTGGTGGGTTAGCGAGAAGGTCGCTAGCTACCGATACCGACAACGACCGGCAGTCTGTACCCGCTCGTCTTTGCCCGGCAGTGTTTGTCCTTTTTTTTAATGTAGTGATACGTATAATTATATTAAACAATAAAAATAATGACGTCCCACACACTCGGACTGACGATTCTGTTACTGAGGAGGATTCACATCAATTACGACATGAGGTAAAGTAATAAACCTAGCTCTTTATAATACAGCAAACATATAGGAACTTATCTAACCTAAAAAGTAATTTATATTATTTACTTATGTATAATAATTGTTCAAGGTGCACACTTGCAAGCAAATAGCGCCGGAAAAATGGGGAAAAACCACGGGAAAGATAAATAAGTGCTTTATATCTAAAAGACATATGCATCGATTAGTCAAAAAAGAATTATTAGAAATTTTGTTGGTGAATTAAAAATTAAATAAAATAAGTGATAAATCACAAATTAAAACTACATTCCAGTCAGCAACGCAAGAAGAAAATAACAAAAAAAAAAAAAATATTGGCCAATTTGCACAGACCGAAAATCAGTGTACGTATCATAAAAATATATTAATGGTACTTCAACTTTTATACATGTACGAAATAAGCATACAAAATTTCCTTTAAGGATTAACGATGACGCCGTGGCGGCCACGTGGCTTACGGTTAGCGACACCTCCGGCCTCCACGTGCGACAGATAGGTATAATTAGTAAGTGCGGGTTCGAACTAAAGAAAATTGGCATCGCGTGTTTTGCGGCTGTTCGCATTTACAAGATAGATAGCGAAAATTATTAGTGTGATGTGTAACGTACACGACATTATAGTATTATATACATAGACATTATAGTATAGTATTATAGAATAAATGTGCAATGACATTAAACCCATTTACCATCGCAATACTGTATTTATTAAAATAAATTAAAATAATTTATTAAAATAAATTAATTAATAAACGAATAATTATTATGTTTTTCATTGATCGTACTTACGTATGCTGTATATCATATTATATATGCAGGAGTGATGGATTAGGCTGTAAGACGTCAGTAAGCTGTAAGAGCATAAAGCTGGTTTTCCAGTGTAATAGTTAGATTAAGGTCATAAGAAAAATGGCCTAACTCTACGCCCTATTACACTGGAAAAACCAGTTTTATTCTGACGTCTTACAACCTAATGCACTATTCCTGCTGGTAGACCCCGCATTATACATTCGTTACAAAAACGTTACAAATGCAACGTTGCAAATTAACCGTGAAACGGAAAATTTAAGTTCCTGGTTGTATAAACGTTGTTTTTGGAACGAAAGTTGTAACGTTTCCCTAACGTTTGATGCAAGTTTCACAAACGTCGCAAAAACGTTGTAAATGCGATGTTGCACATATAAAGTTTTGCAAACGCCTAAAACACGTTGTAAGTGCAACGTCGCATATGTAAGGTAATTGAATCAGGACATTTCTGGTTCCTTTTATGTTATTAAAACGTTTATGCAACCAAACGTAAAATGTTGCATGGTTATATTGCGACGTTACAAAAACATTTCTGTAACAAAATATTGTTTAGCGGGTTTCAGGAATTGGAACTACGGCTGGTATTCACAGTCTTCAAGACCGTCTTAAGTAATGTCTTAAGACGCTAATACGGCTCTGTGATTGGTTCATGACATCTTAAGATTGAACTTAAAACGGTCTTAAATAACTATGAATACCGGCCTACGAGTCACATCCACTTTTCGATGCTGTCGATGAATTTGGTTCATGTCCGTGCTATGTATACAGCAGAGAGAAGATTCTATTCTCTCTGGTGGAACGTAGAGAACCTCTAATCATAAAAAAATGGTTGGATGCACAATTCCATTCTGTAATAATTCCTCAAAGGAATATATAATGAAAATATTGCCTAGAGATGCGCAACGCCGAGCAAAATGGGTAGAAAACATAAATGCAAAATATAAAAACTGGACACCATCAAAAAATTCATATTTATGCGAGGTAAAATTATTTGTTTTATACATATATTTACACTTTACAATACTACTATTGCTTAATTATTGTTGTGTTAATATAGGTGCATTTTGAACCTGAAATGTGGGAACAGAGGATTGATAATAAAAGGAAATTAAAACAAAACTAGAATACTATTGCCAAACAGAAAATATTATGATAGTAAGTCCATGGCAATGCATCATTCTTTTAAGTAAAATGGACATTTATTTTGAAATGTGAAATAAAATATGTGCAATAATTAATTTTCTGTTTTCTATTTCTAATTTATTCCAATTTTTTAACAAGAATCCAAAATTTATAAAGTAATGAGATTGAAAAACTGGCGGGAACGGATGAAACATGGCGAACCAATCAAAAGTGGTATCCACATGTCGCCACTCTGATTAATGCTGGGTCTACAATGCGAGTCGCAAAGTCGTGAGTCGCAAGAATTAACCAATCACAGTCGAATTTGAGGAGAACAATGGACTGTGATTGGTCAATTCTTGCGACTCACGACTTTGCGACTCGCATTGTAGACCCAGCATAGGCCCGGTTTCACCAACGTGATTTAATCTAATCGGTTGATTAAACTCACTCTTTGTCTCTTTCTAAAGGGACAGTTAGAAAGAGATGAAGAGTGAAACCGGGCCATAAAGGCTCTCTAGTGGAACGCACCCAAAGGGTCATCATCATGAAGTGCAAGAAGGTGCAACTAGAACGAACAGGTCTGTCATCAGCTCAGGCCCGGTTTCACCAACGTGATTTAATCTAATCGGTCGATTAAATTCACTCTTCATCTCTTTCTAACTGTCCCTTTAGAAAGAGACAAAGAGTGAGTTTAATCGACCGATTAGATTAAATCACGTTGGTGAAACCGGGCCTCAATCAGGGTGCTGTCCCATGGACATCGGAATTATCGGAAAACGGAATCGGAAAGGTGGGATGGTGGGGAGCTAACCAATCAGAAAGATTCCGTTGCGTGTTTCCACACCTGGGGTTCCCCATGGCGATCATTTTTCGGAACGGAATTCATACATGCGCGTAATTCAAATATCTGGCAGTCACTGGTGGTTAAAGAGTGTTGTAATATAAGTTAATTGCTGTTGTATTTATATATTTATTTTGATTGAAAAAGAGGAATATGATGTCATCTGCTGTAAGTATTGTAATTATGAGATACGTATGCTAAAAGTTATGTTATATTAGGTTATAATGTTGATGTATTGATGGTCTAGCGTACATTTCTAGCCTAACATACATATACAATATGCTTATAGTAGTTTCAATTTGTTAAAGACAGTACATATAATAAAAATAGTACATTATATTTTGTTTATAAGTATGTTTTATTTTATAGAAATAAAAAAATGAAAGCGAAAACAGCAAAATTATTTCTTCTGAAAATGATAATGGAGTGGCTGGAGCCATAGAACAGCAATGGGAGAACGCATTATACATAATGATTTTTAAAAATTAATTTATAGATTCATACTTGTATAATGTCTACAAATATTTTTTGTAAAACTTTAAGTATAATATAATATATGATATAAAACAGATATCCTCTTAATTATTTAAAGATGTATGTCGCTTATGTCAAAATAAAGGGATAAAGCTGAAATTTACAGAGATTGTGCACTTATATATCCCAAAAATTTGTGTTAAATTTGCAATCTCTGTAAATTTCAGCTTTATCCCTTTATTTTGACATAAGCGACATACATCTTTAAATAATTAAGAGGATATCTGTTTTATATCATATATTATATTATACTTAAAGTTTTACAAAAAATATTGTAGACATTATACAAGTATGAATCTATAAATTAATTTTTAAAAATCATTATGTATAATGCCTTCTCCCATTGCTGTTCTATGGCTCCAGCCACTCCATTATCATTTTCAGAAGAAATAATTTTGTTGTTTTCGCTTTCATTTTTTTATTTCTATAAAATAAAACATACTTATAAACAAAATATAATGTACTATTTTTATTATATGTACTGTTTTTAACAAATTGAAACTACTATAAGCATATTGTATATGTTGT